>JAZGTK010003505.1:0-27158 GCA_036877625.1 Ambastaia sidthimunki
CATGAATGCAGAGCAGACATGCAGCTGTGCCCTGCTCAGATATCTCAGAGCTCTAGAATTTCTCCTTCTGTAGATCCACACACACATTTCCCTGCTGTTGCTTTTATTCTAATGACCTCACACACACAACTGCTGTTCTCCTGTGTCTTCACTTACTGCCTCATTCATCAAGAAAACATTACAGCTTTAAACTGATTACAACAACACAAGATCAACAAGTCAACTTGTACATGACCACAAACATTACCATGGAATTATAGTCACCCTGAAGTCAAAATGTAGCATTTTTATGTTCTGGAATATAATAAATGATGTTATGAAAAGACGTAACCGTGGACATCATTATTTTCATAAACATTTGCCCTGCTAATCTTTCATCAAAAACTTTAATCTCTTGAAGACGAATGTATCTCCCCAAGGGCGGGACTACAGTGACTGTCCAATGGGAAGGCTGTTTCTGTTCCTCCAGCTTCCGATGATCCAATCAATTGTAGCGAAACGGAATGAAGTCTTTTCTGTTTTTTATTCCAGAAGCCGTTTTAGTCAGATATGCGTCACAACAAGTATGAAACTGTTTTATGGTGACTTAACAAAACACTAAATTAACCAAGAACATTACAATTCATTATCTGAGTAAACCATTAAACAGACTTTAGAATAAATGTAGTGTGGCCAAAAATCAACAGGAAGCTGAATCTTATTATATAACTTAACATGTCTAAGCATAAGTTGGTTAAGACCTGTAATGGTTAAAAACATTACAGGTCTCCAGGTGACGGGTGAGCTTTACTGCACACTAATGATCTTAATTAACAAGCTACAACATCTCCGAGTTATTCCATCCATAACAACAGAGTTTATCATGCATGGACTGGCACTCAGTGAGATGAGACTGCAGTGAGGCTGTACGAGTGCCTATTAATACTGAAAGCAAACAGACAGGATGAGGGAAACCCCCCCTCACAGGTGTCCATTTCCAGTGCCGCTTCATTATTGATGAATCACAGAGGCCGAGCTCTCGACCACACAGACCATAATCAGCTTTCCTTGTTGAGACGACGGTTGCCAAGAGACCGTGAGAGGATATTAGGCAGGTTATGCAAACACTTAGGCTCACGATGAATGTATTTACAAGAAGACAAGACAGATTAACATACAGACGCCTTCTGTGTAAAAACAGTCTCTCTGTAGCAGTTTGTCTTTTAAATGCATGTTTATAATGATTATTTAAAACTAGTATTTTACAAGCACACAAACACATCTTAAATGCAGCTACATTTATAAGAAAGCTTTTTGTAGGTTGATTTTCTTGGAAAAGTGTTGCTTTCAAAACTGAATTCGGTCCAGCTAATCATGACACTATGGAGGCGGGGCTAATGATTTACCAGCCAATGGCAAAGATGGGATATGTTCTGGACTCACTCATTCGTTTAAATCATTATTTTCAAAATGATGTTCGATGACGCAATGTCATAGTTAACTTCAGAGGTATGAGAATAACTGAGTTTATAAGTGATGCACTATACTCAAGTTAACCCACAATCTCTCGGTGCTATACAGTAACAGTCTATTTTTAAGCTTAACCTGGTGTAATGCATTGACCCTCCTCTACTGTACAGATCCTTCACATCCTGTCAGTCTGTACGTAATTTGTTTCTGTTATCTTCATCTTTTACTGTGTGAGAACATTGTTCTACTCCACTCCCTCTCTCTGAAGACACACACATACTCACTATCATGCAAAACAGGGACCAATATGCAAACCCTGTGCGCTCACACACTCACAAACACACACACACACCCTCCGCAGATACTGCTGAGAAAGTCAAACTGACGCATTAAATGCGAGTGTGCTTACCTTCACTCCACAGAACCTCTCGTGAATGAGACTCACTTTCAGCTTGACGGCCGTCTCGCTCTCAGTAGATCTAGTGTCAAAAAACACAAGGTCACTGACTTTATTAAAGACAAAATATCAATTATTACGTAGTCAGGAGAAATTGTGAGTTCTGCTTCTTCATGGATAAGCAGACTGGTTGCCAGGGGCCTGTTGCTATGTAGTAGCTGAAGTTGTTCAAAGTGTTTTTTAGTACTTTGCCAGGCAGTTGCTAAGGTGTTCTGGGTGGTTGCTAGGGTGTTGCTATGTGATCGCTACAGTGTTCTAAGTGGTTTTAAGGTGATAGTTCACCCTTAAAATTCTTTCATCAGTTACTCACCCTCATGTCATTCCTAACCTGTTTGACTTTTATGCTTCTGAGGAACACAAAAGATATTTTGAAGTATGTTGGTAACCAAACAACAGTGGCACCATCAACTTCCACTGTCTGTACACAAAACCACTGAAACATTTCTCTAAATTTCTTCTTTTGGGTTCCACAGAAGAAAAAGTTTCTAACATAGGTGGTTATTTATTCAAAAATTTTTTTAGTATTATCTTACCCTTCTTTAAGAATGTTGTAAATAGCTTGTTTGGTCTGAGAGTCCTCTTCATTTCCAAACTCTGTACTCGAGGGCTGGCTTTTTATCAGGTCAGGGGTCACCTGAAAACAAGACATTTTAAAGGCCTATGGTTAAATGGTCAAGTTGCAGGGCATTATTTATACACTGACACTGTCTCACAGACAGGTGTAATTTCTTAGTGCTTAAAGACTTACAGGTTTCTTTGGTAGAGCAGGTGGCGTCTCCTTGGAAACAAACAGCTTTGGTGATTGGCTGAAGGTGAGCGGTTTGGAATTGGGGATAGCGGTCACTTTAGCGACAGACGTTGAATCTCGCCCTAGACTGCCTGTTGAAGGTTTAGTTGAGCTGAGTTTGGGCAGTGTAGCTGGGGTGATTGGAGCATAGGGGTTTATAGTTGGTGAGATTGGACGCGGGTCATCGTTAGGTTTGTTTAGGGCATCTACACTGTGAGATCGTACTCGGTTATCAAAGCGAGGCCGAGCTTGGGCGTCCGAAGTGGGAACGTCAGTATAACTACCGCCACCAAACCGGCTGATGAGTTTGTTAATGGGAGCCAACGACTTTGTGTCAATAGCCTGTCCTGGTTCTTCATCCAATGAGATGGACTTATTTAGCCCCGCCCCATTCAGGTTACCACCAATTCCATTCTGCTTGACCTTTCGAAGCCCTGCTTCATTAAAATCATCATCATCTTTGTTCTCCAACCTGGAGGTTGGGGTGGAAGAGGTGAGACGTTCTGTAGTTTTGGACTCAAGCTCTCCTTGGTTCCCAGCTTGTCCGTCACCAGGTGGCCTCTTTAAAGGGCCCTCAAACTTCTCATATGGAGAACTAGACTGGCCAGCGGTGATAAAGGAATTCTGGGAAATCTGAGCACCTTCCCTTTGTCCCGGAAGCATGCTGCTGTATGGGGAAGACCGAGAGATGATTGGGGTGGAGCACTGAGTTTGTGGTTGAGTCTTCAGCTGTACCCCATAAGAGTCTCCTTTTTCTCCATCCTGGAGTACCACGTAAGGTTGTCCCGAAATTCCTTGTACCCGCACAGCTACTCCATACTTAGATGGTGAAAGAGTTCCGTTGCCAACAGCACCAACTCCACTGGCCAGTCGACTCCTGTCTGGAAACCCTCCTCCAGCGTCATCCAGATCTTTGATGAAGCGTATCTGGACACCGTAGTCCAGAGGAGCCTTCCTGTCTGCTGAGAGTGAACTCATTGAGGCCTGCTGTGGTACCAAGACAAAGAATTTAATAAGAATAAAACATTTAACAGTTACACAAACAATACTTTGTCTCATAAAGTACAGCATCATATTAACATACACAGCCTAATTAGTCAAGGTAGAACCCAGATAACAATGTTCTAAGAATATTAGCTAACATTCACTAAAGGTTCTCTCAAAGCTCTATTAAAGAAATAAAATGTTCTTACAATAACGTTAGTAGAATGCTTTTTAATGTTATATATCATATCAAAAACATTATTCTTAAATTGTTAGTGGATCGTTTTAAAATGTTATAGAATTCAAATAAAATGCTTGAATAACATTTAATACCATTATTGTTACCTAATGGAAATGTTTGGGAAACGTTTTTACAGCTTAACATTTTTAGCCAGGTATTAACTTGGCAAAGTTGTTTTAACCCAGCTTCCTGCCTCAAATGTCTGACTAGATTTTCAGATAGTCAAATAGTCTATTTGAAGTATTGGTTTGAAGTATTCACACAAGCAACACTGTATGTCCTATAATTCATACGAGGCTTCAATATCATTTTCCATGAAGCTCTTTATTAAAGCTCACATTGTTGTCTCATTGCTCAATATAACATCACATTTACGCCAATACTAACGTGAAGCAGTTGTGGAGCTGACACAGCTATCAGATATCAGCACAGGTATCGAGACTCTTCTACATGTGGAGCTAGAGATATTGTTTGTGTGTGACAAACAGGTGTGCCTGCAGGTAAGAGCAGGTTCTAGCACATTCCACTCTACTTCCTGTCTCCCACTTTCCTGGAACATGGTTGCAGGTCACAGGAGAGCAAACATGAGCTTGAAAATAACTTCATGTTTACAGGAAAATTCTTTAAATGACACCAGAACACAACACAACATATTTGTATGCAAGACCAAAGATACTTTAACTGAGATAAAAACATACAAAGATGCATTAACTGTTTTGATAACTTTGAAAGAACTTGAGAATGTCAGCCATCATTCTGAGAATGTTTCCTGTTCGCTTGGCCTGTACTGTACTACAAAACCACTCATAAAATAACATCCACATCTTCTAAAGCATTAGTTCTGCTCTTCACACACACACACTGAGTGTAAGTGTGTGTCCCACGAGGGCTTGAGGCCATTTTTATCTGCAATTATTGTACGAATCAAAAATCGTAACTGCTGGGTGTGTTATAAGTACCACGTCGCTGCCTGTGTTAACACACCAGTTTAACATGAACTAGTTTAACCCGAGGTGCAAAAATCCTACAGCCATCGAGCTAAACTACTACAAGAGTCCATTCACATCAGATTATTAATGTATAACTCAAAGTCATGGGTGATCTGGTTACTTTATAACCGTCTGTGTCCCTTTTCAAGCATTAAGTCTGATTAGCTACTCAAAGTTAGCCATTGTCTTCCTCACATACACTGAATTCCAAACATTCCTGTAAAATCAGGACCCACCACATGATTTTCTATTGGTTAGGGAACGTACTGACTACAGAGGCACTGAACATTGATTAAAGATGCACACGAGTGCTAAAGGAATGACTGGATAAAATGCAAGAAACAAAATCTTATATTGTCAAACAAATGTCTTTCAAATCAGGGCCGTAGCTTGAGTTCACAGATCCTGGGATAAAATTATACAGGTAACAAAACAGAATAATATTCATCATTTTTTTAACGGATCTTCTTTTCTTTCTGAAGAAGGCATCACAGCTAACAGTCTCAGAACGTTGGCAAACGTTCTCTAAAAGTTAAAACGCTTTTGCAGTAACATTAGTACAACAAACCTTTATTCTTAAGCAGTTAGTTAAGATCAAATGTCTTGCTTTTAAATCTTGTTAACAATATATGCCACTCGGTCATTTGCTTACATGGATTTGTATGTATTTGCTCACAGGAGAATAATTGAGTCATTGTTTAATGTACAATAAAACTCCTGTATGTTCTGCTTACAGTGCTGGAAATAACCAGGAGCTGAATATTGAATTTCAGTGAGACAGACACTTTCAGAGACTCTTTGTGCTGAAGTGTCTCTGTTTACAGATCTGACTCAAATAAACGCAGAAGCAAAACTTCAGAATGAAACTTTTCCAGCCGTCACACCCACCAGCGAGTTTCGATGGGAACAAAACCAGTCAGGAATAACTTACTGTGTAAATGTGATGCATGTTTTATATACAACACTTAACGTTATACACTGAAGATTTTACTGATATATAAATTATACATACAGATCATAATATACTGAACTACAATTTGGACTTCGTGGCCATCTGTGCAGTCCGCCGGCCTTGCTGAAAATATACTGTACAAACACGCAACCCCATATTTATCATCTAACATACTTACAAAAGCAACTTTGTGTAAATATAACAACATAAATCACAAGTTATAGATGTTGTTTATAAAGCACAACCTGACACATAATGTCTGAATTACACAGTAATGAAAGCAGCCGGATCTGCTCACCTGTCCGGCCACCATCAGACACAAAGCAACAGGTGTTTCTCTGTTTGTCAAGCACAAAACAGACGAAAATATAAAAACTTGTGATTATAAATTACAGAAATTTAAAAGCTGGACACGAACCCGGAGCCACAAACAGCAACAAAACACGCAAAAACACGCACGAAGCCAATAAACACCGCTGTGTAAACGATGCCATTTATTTTGCTCACCTGTTTACTGGATGCTTCAGTATAAAGTGACAGTAATAATGAAGCTGTTTGTTAATTAAAACTCATTTGTGATGGAGATGAACTGACACACAAACTGTCAGCGCCAAACAACCTGTTGCTTCTGCACGAGCCTTGCGTCATCGGCCCGCCCCCCGCGAACGCTGATTGGCTGGACTGTTGAGTCAAGGCCGCCCGATGGAACAGGTCATTGGCCGAGAGCCAACGTCAATCAAACACGAATAATTCAGGACAACCTTAATCAATTTAAAAAACTCGATTCTGTTTATAGAAGTTAAACTTGTTTCAAGATTAATTTGAATTAGTAACTTTTAATACGAAGTATGAAGTAACTAACTAACATACTACTGGGTTCATTTGGTCTTAGTCAATGTTTTGTGGAGTCATTTGTGAAACCACATGGTTTATTCTATGAAATATTTAGACACCTGCTTTTGTATCCATTAAAAATTTTAATCTGTCACTTTTTCTGCTTAATGATGAACAAAAAAATCAGTTTTTGATCAAGTACATTACAGATCAGTGTTCAACACAATCTCATTATCTTACCCTGAATCACAACAGTAAGATTATAATGATTTTTTTATATATTTGTTTGAATAATGATCATTTGAGCTGTCGGGTCTGAATTTGTGGGAAATGTAGGTCTGTAAACAAAGATCTGGCAGTTTTGAATTTAAACTTCATGTTAAGAAAATAAATGCAATTATGTTTTAAACAGATATGATGGTAGAAAAGCAAACATTACAAGTTGCAGCTGAAATAATATTGAATTCCCTTTAATTATGAAAAGCGACCAATGAATACAAATGTAATTTGTGTAAATCTCTTTAAAGAAAACATGATATCTGTAACTTCATGACTTAGTCTGGAGTGTTTTTACACTTTAATTTAATACAATGAAAAGGTCAGAGACAGGCATTTTGTAAAAAACAACCGAGTTTACTTCTTTCAGTACAGAGCCCTGCATACCCCCATATTACTGCACAATACCAGCCAATGGAGGGCACCAGAGCACAATGAACAGAATACACACAGGTACATTAAAAAGTAACCAGTAAGAAAAAGGCAACTTGGACAGAAATGTTAAAAAAAAATTTTGATAATATATGACTTCGTTCTGTTATTTGGTCGACTTCATTGCCCAGGATGAGGCCTAATCAGAACAAAAAGTATCGATTAAAAACAGATCTGCATTTATTCACATGCAATCCATAGACTACACACACACAGTGAGGTGGTTATGAATCAGCACTATTCACTAAAGCCACCAGCCACCATTGTCCACTTCTGCAAAAAAACACATTTTTATTGACAGAGAATAACAGGACCCTAATGAAAGACCATGTATTCCATAATGTATGCAGTGAAAAGTTCATTATCTACATGTATTTGTGCCTTTATTACCCAGAGAAAGAGGTGCTGAAACTGAAACATTCCTTTAGACATACTGAAAGATCAATGGAAGATGATATGTAGGGATTGTACAACCTTACCATAACATCAGTGAACGCTAAAGCAATCTTTGCCAGACATTTTTAAATGTTTGAGGTAGCAAGTTGGCATCAGTGCTTTGCAGATCAACAAGCTGGATTTGGAAAACAAGAACTGTACAGATCTCTTGTGTCTGATTTTAGGTACATCACAAATGCTTGAATTCTTGTACATACATGTTGAATACAAATGTTATTTTTTATCAAACTGCTAATCCAACTGTTTTGTCACTAAGGTGAAATTAAGACATATGAGTGCAAAATCAGAACTGAAGAAACAATGGAGTTTTACAATGTATGATATTCTATATACAAAGAATGTCTTTACATCTGTTTGTATGTTTCATTCAGAAACAAGGACCCTAAAAGTGCTTATGAGGTCTGTGAAGAACAATGCAGATTGTAGCATCAGATTTAGAGTCTGACGTTCTGATCTTTCTTTCCTCTGGTTCTCAGACTTTTTCTTCTGTTCCATTTCACTTTTCCCATTTGTTACTGTGAAACACAAAACATGAAGCACCAAGAAAAAGAATCCAATATCTCTTCCGCCATCTGAAGTCCTTTAACCATCATTTGCAGCCACAAGCTGTCCCAGTCCCTGACGCACATAAACAGCTTGAATCTCCTTTGTTTTGAGACAGAAATCACAAGCCCAAACAGCATTACTTTCCCTGGTTAGCAGCCCATATGCTGGCTCGGTTAGGCCTGTGCAGTCTCTGTGGAACCAACGCTGGCATGAAGCTTCACAAAGGATGGCCTCTTGATCATCATGCACTTCTGACATGCAGAGGCCACAGGGGAACACCATGCCTCCACCCAACTTTGGGGGACCTGAACCCGGGCCAGCAGATGTTGGAGCAGGCCCACTGGGAAGTGGTGACTGGGTGTTTGGTGTGGAGTTAGAGTTGGATGGAGGATTGGGGTTACTACCTGGGGTATTGCCACCACTGCTGTTGTTCTGGTTGGAGTTGGGTGGTTGGTTTGGCATTGGACCTCCAGTAGCATTGTTCTGCTGGTTGTAGGGTGTAGATCCTGAAGTGGAGTTTGGTGGTGTTGGTTGCTGCTGGTTGGATGGGGTGTTGGGACCAGGAGCACCAGTGGAGTTTGGAGGAGGATGCTGATTGGTTGGTGTTTGTTGAGATTGTGGACCATTAAGAGGGCCTGTTGGAGAAGAGTTGGGATTTGGGGGTGGGGGAACTGACTGGGGTTGCCCTGGTGTATTAGGGTTAGGTTGTGAAACATCTGGATGGCCTGGAAAACCACCTCCAGGTTGTGGGGGTCCAGGGCCTGGGGATGGACCAGGGGTAGCATTATTGGATGGAGGACCAGAGGGATTAAGATTAGGTGGTTGCTGTTGAGAGGGGACAGGTGGACCACCAACAAAGTTCTTTCCCTCTTCACCTACAGGGGGACTTGATCCAGGGTATGGGCTGTCTTGTGGAGGTGGAAACTGTCCTTGTGGAGGCATACCTTGGTGCCCGCCCAACATATTACCCCCACCACCCATGCCCATCATGTTCATTCCCGCTCCCATACCCCCCATAGGGTTCATGGAGCCATGAGGAGGCCCACGAGGGCCAGGGCCTCCCGGTAAGGGTGGGCTGTTAAAGGGATGGCCCCCTTGTCCATGTGGAGGCTGTTGTTGAGGCATCCCAAACCGAGGATGAGGTGGAACTCCTCCACCTCCTGGTCCACCCCCCATTCCTCCAGGGGACAACATTGGGTTGAAGCCTTGCCCAGGGTGCATGGGAGGGCTGAAATTGGGTGGCATGTTAAACTGTGATGGCCCACCGGGTGGAAAACCTCCTCCACCACCGCCGCCTCCACCACCTCCAAAGCCTGACATGCCCCCAAATCCAAGAGGGTGGTGTGGTCCAGCATTTGGTGTCGGGGGACCAAAAGGTGGTCTTCGTCCAGGCTGTCCTCCTCCAGGTCCTCCGGGGCCGCCCATGAATCCCATACCTCCTGCCATTCGACCGGGCCCACCATAGCCTCCTCCACCAGGCCCCGGGTTGGGCAGGAATGCAGCACCACCTGGACCTCCTCCACCACTAGGTCTTGACGGAGGACCAAAGTCATCATCAAAAGGGTTAGAGGCCACCAGATGATCCACCATTGGAGTGGGAGGGGGTGCAAACTCAGAGAGGTGGGAGAACGCCGCCCCCTAAAAGAAAACACAAGCAGTGAAAAATAAAGCCACTGAATGCATTAATATGAACATATCTGTAACGTGAGAAGACAGTATATTAAAAACTCTTAATAACTTTGTAACTATGACATTGAACTAAAGATACAAATAAAGTGTATAATATGTAGTTCACCCAAAAATGAACAAAATGCAACAGATGGTCAATGCAACAAAAGAAAAGGTGACTGTTCATATAGGTTTGGAACAACACAGTAACATATAACTGACAATTCAGTCAGTTATATGTTTATAATTGAGTTCATAATTGGTTGAACTGTCACTTTAAATAATACGTTTTCAGACAAAATACTGGGAAGTTTACCTGAGTGCTAGATTTCCTCTTCTTTTTCTCTGGGCTCTTCATCTGGGAACCTGTGACAAAAAATGACAGGAACAGGAGGGGAGGGGGAAGTAGGAAACATTTAAAGAACATACTTAACCTTATGATAAAATAAATGCTAAATAACATGCACTGGTTACTTGTCTTTAAATTTTACCTAATTTTAAAGAATTATAGTCAAAAACAATCCCTGGTTAAAAACAAATGACTATATCATAATAAATAAATATCAATTTTATTGTCAGATGCATTATATGAATTTAAAAAGCTTCAATTTTCATTTTCCAATCTTAGGCTATTAGTAACATTTACACACCTAAGACAGACGAATCTAATCAAATGTGGTAAACAGGTTCTACAGATTATTAACTTTACCACACGACTTAACAATATAACAAAAAAAGCCTAAATGTAAAGTTGACAGGCAGATTTTCCACAACCCTATAGAGATCCTGAACCCAGGTGGGAAATCTGGCTTTTGGGAAAATAACAAGTGGGAAAGAGTTGATACAGTGTAAAAACAAACGAGCAGGGCAGGTGAAGAGACCAGAGATGCGCAGTGACATAAAGCTACCCCCAAAAAACAGCTCCCACCAAAGCAAGACCACCGCACATGTGCGGGCAGGGAAAAGCAGATTTACAGCCATAGCTGTTGTGGATCCCGGCTCGGACACAGAGATGCTTGACAGTTTCCTACCTTTGCCTCGTTTTCCTTGAGTCTGTCCCGCCATTAAAATGAGTGTCGATGCGGTGCCATAACACCGTTCATTTACAGAAATCAGTATATTTCACAAACACTTCCTCGGGTCCAACGAGTACCACCCCGCCGCCCCAGAAACTGTGTAACGCGAAAAGTCTCAAATTGAACTGTATCAATAAACCAGTGAGGTCAGACACCTATTTAATAACATGTCTGAAGGATGCATTCATAAATGTGACTGATCATAACCTGCACGTTTATCAGCTGCCTGCAATGCGGTCGCAATGAGGTCGCGTTTCTACCTGGATGGCTGTTTAAATGACACTCAGATCAAAGCATTTACTTATGAAATTACAGTGTGATTGATCATTAAATGCAACGGGGGTGTAAATTTCGCGTCGAGGGTAAATTCGTGGCACATTTAATTCAAACGGGACTTGAATTGGCTACATAGCCGCCGTTAGCCGTTAGCCATCAGCGAGCCAGGTACAAACGTGCACCGCTGCTCACACAGCTCATTCATATACACCTGACTGCTGCATCAAGACACGGATGGTAACCCTCACATAACAAACAATTAATGTCAAATAGACTTACGATTTAATATTTATCCCCAAACGCGAAACTGGCCATGTTAATTACGGCCTACTCGTTGCCGGACAAAGAGGGACAGCCGGAGTTTACACGCAGTGCGCATGTGCGGAAAATAGGGGCGGAGCGACCGACGGATGTACGTCGTTAGTGCAAAATGTTTACGTTTATAGACATATCAGCGATTATTTATTAATATATATAGTTAGTGAAAACACGTACACAAGATACACATGTGTAATGTCTGCTACTGTTTGTACAATGAGGAGAGATGTTTCTGGTCACCCCCCGTGTAATGAACTTGTGGAGCATTCTGGAGTGAACCACTATGATTTCAATGCAGGGTGGGAAAAAAATCGTTGTAAATTATGCGTTGTTTTCCTCTAATTAGTAATATAGAAATTTGATATGATCGGAAGTTATTTTTGATAATATCTGTAATTTATGAGCTTTGAGGGAAATAAACTTCTACAATTGTTACAACTCCAACAACAACATTTGCAATCCCCATCCTAGCTATGAGTGCGTCCAAAAGTTTTCCGGATCAGTTGCATTAGTGGATTTGTAGTTTAATGTTTAATTGTTGACTAGAATTCTTTACAGTACACTACAACGTTTTTGTAGGTCCGTGTGAATTTGCTTGTTCTTAATTTATTATCTGTGCGTGAACTTTAAAAAAAAAGCTGGTGATAAAACAGGTGATTTAATAAAGTTTTAAGTTTTCCATTTTCACTGATCTGGGACCAGCGATGCATAAACCAAAAAAATCAGGAATCAAAAACTGGAGTTCACATAATCTGCTTGGGATCTTGGAAGAAGATCAGTAACAATGATCATAAGACTGAATCTGCTTCTCTCTTGTGGTGGAGTTTATATGCTACACATCAGCTGAACAGACACATCATTAGAAAGCAATGAAACAAACTTGTTTAGTTTTACTTTTATCTACTGCTATAAAATAAAAAAAAGGCAAAATTTCAAATTTTTGACAAATAATAAAATATGGTTATTTGATCATAGAGTTCAAACTATTTATTAAAAATAGTCTGAAGAGAAACCCTTTATGTTAAGACAACTTTTATATGCATTTTTCCCCTCGTTTGTGTATCACATAAAAACATGCGACAGTTTATAACATTTTAAAAGGTTTGCAGGGTGTGTTGGTAAACTGTGATACTGTAGTTTTCTGTCGACCTCTAGTGGTTATACAAGGAACTGACACTGAAATGGCACATTAGAGACATTGGTTTGAAAAAAGAAATTAAACAATCATTACACCAGTTTAAAAATCTTTCACGGTTTTGTGGTCACTTGATTTACTGTGACTATCTTAAGCCACAGGGGCTACTTTCACACTGCTCTAAAAATAGCACTTAGTCTGGTATTACCCCTGTAATACAACCACAGTGATGCATTAAACATGAACTTACAGAGTCTGTTAAACCTGTTCAATTGGACATAGTTATAAAGTCACTTTGAGTAAAAGCATCTGTCAGATCCACAAGTGTAGATTTAGTGATGAGTGCTGTTATAAATCACTGAATTCAAAGTAAAGAAAGTCAGAAAGATTTGCATGTAAACTGGGTGTCATTTAAACCCCTGATCATTAGTTATGAATTATTTCATAGTGTGTTTCTCCAGGATTCATCATGAATCATTTCTTCTCAGGCCCTTTTCAAGACCCATCAGTGTTAATTTTAGCCCCGGGATCGAGTTCCGTCTGTTTGCCTTAAATTCAGATGAATTGTTAATTCAGGGATGCTGTCATGGGCTGGTTAGGATCTCTGTTAAGGTTAGGTGAAGGGTTGAGAGAGGCGACGGGGTTAATGACTGTTTGTGGATCAGATGTACATGCGTCTATACGGCCCCGAGTTTGAGAGTCGAATGGCAACAGTATGTGATAGCCCGGGGGAATCACGCTGCTAAAAATGGGCGAAGTGTTGTCCTGGTATCGCTTCACTGGTATTAAAGACACTTAAAGTGCAGGACTGGACGCTGTGATCGCTCTCTGTTTACCCGTCTTACTTCATCATTGTGATAGCTGAGTCTGATAAGAGTTCTCCTGTGACACCTGCAGTCATCCAGTGTAAGACCAGAGACGTCCACCTCAAGAGTATTGAGTTAAAGAGAGAGACCAGCCGTGTCTACTAGTCATATATGCCTGCAGTACATTTATATTTTTATTATACAGTTGTATAAGCATACAATGAAACATACAAAAACAAACATAATAGGAACATAATAAGCAACAATGTAAGTGAATGCACAATGTCAATGGTTTGGTTTAGGATAACGGCTGATCTCAGATCTTTTGAAGGTTGTGATCTCATGTCTCATGTCTTAAAAGCTCATTAAAATCACAGCAGTATGATGACATCATTAATTTCCTAACATTTACACAACCTTTAACGTAACTCATAAACATTAGCCAACATAGTTTTTTGAATGTTTCCAGTCTATCTCTGTTGTTATCATATCTGTTCTGAAAACATCACCGAATGACCTCACAAAATGTTCTTTCACACAGTGCAGGTCCACTTACATCCAATATGAGAAAAGTATGAGGAAGAAGATGAGCTACTGGACACATTCCAGAAGCATTCCTTTAACAGGGACACTTCCATTTCCAAACACGATAGCAGTTTCTAATCTCTGGCATTCTCACCTGTGACACACTGAACCTGCTCAGACACGCTCACGTTTGGATGTAACATTTCCTTTAAATGTTGAGCATGACTCACGAGACCTTTGAAGAACAGCCTCATCTGTGAGCATGAGAAGGAATCTCTGTGTTCAGTGTGTGTGACTTCACTTTACAGGCAGGGTAGCTGATTTTTTTGTTATGTTGGTTAAAAATCTCTTTTCTATCATGCTGCTAGAAATCACTATTTGTTCTGAAGATTTGGCCTAAAGATTTGGTTTAAAGTTATATAAATTTATCTCTTCTGTGGAAGGTGCAGGACTACAAAATGTTACACTTGGTCAGAATGCAATGATTGGATGTCCTGCTTGCCTGTCAAAATATGTGTGGTTCATTTGTTAAAGGAGGCGTGGCTTTGGAGAGCGTTCTGAAAGGAGGGCGGGATCTAATGCTTTCAAAGCTAGTCTGCTGTTGTTATCCTCTCTGAATCTCCCTACCCTACTTTGCATGTCCTGTGTTTATCTGTGTGTGTGAAAACTGATATGAGCACTATTGTTGGTTAAGTTGTGTTTTATCCAGTACTGAGATGACCAGAGGGTGTCATGCTGTCATGGGAGGGTCATAAATCAGAGATGGAGAGCGTTGTGGAGACGTTCTGGCGTGAGGTGAGCTGAGGTGTCTGTCAGGGCTGCTCCAGACAGCCTGCCCAGATAACAGTGACATGAGCACTACGGTTACCGAACGGGTCCGGTCAGACGACACCACCACATCAAAGCTGCCAAAACAGACTCGTGCCCGGCCAACAGGCTGTCAGAGTCCTGGACTCTGTTTGTTGTGAAGTGAAGACAGACACTGACAAAATCACTATGTTTGGATCATGTGTGTGTCAACATTACCCTCAATGATTGTGTGAAGATGGAAATTAAATGACTTTACCTGAATGACAAGGGGAGAAATATATGTTTAATAAATGAGGTTTTTATGTTAGCTTTCTAAATGAGGTACACTATTAATATTCCAAAAATGTAATTTATGTTTGTTATCTAATATTATCTAATGCAATGAAATTCAAGTATGATTTGTGTGGCTTAAATGTTCAAATACATTCCACAGTATTAAGTACAAACCTTGTGCAACTCACAATTATTATAAATGCTTTTCCAAAACATGTGGAAGTCTTTTGTGGTTACGCTGGCATTTATTCTTGGTCACAAAGGAAAAATGTCTTGAATAGTTTGTTGAAGCAGTTAAGTGCAGGGTCGTGTGTTTATCTGCTGTGGAGTCACAGAGGCAGATGTTTCCAGACCCTGTCAGAGGACTGTACGGTGGTCACCATCAACATTCAGGAGAAACTGTATTATCAGATAGTCTAATGTGAATTTTGCTAAGTTGCTGTGTAACTCCAGCCAGTAAATTCACAATTTTTAATTCTGTAACGTTTTTAAAACATTCCACTACCTACTTAAGAATAACGTTTTTGATATATGTGATATATTATGTTAAACATGCAGTATGATGTTACTGCAAGATCTTTTTGACAACTTTAAGAGAACTTTGATAGAACATTCTGAGAATGTTCCCTGTTAGCTGGGTTACCATCTAGTGAACTGACTTGGCCAAAGGCACTTTTTTATACATAAGTATGTTTAATTACTGACTGATTTTATAGGCAGTTATTGTCTCTTGTGTTTTAATACAGAACTGTTGTAAGCAGTGTGTAGCAGATCAGGTCAAACTGGTTCAGCTGGAGGAAATTACAAAATGAGAGTCTGTGTAACATCTGCTGGGAATTCCTGTGTCAGGCTTTGTAATGAACACAAGCAGCGTTTATATGTCTACAGCTGATCAAAGACTTTACAACTGCAAATAAACATAGATTATTATTAAGTCTAATAAACTGTTTTTATGTAAATAAAGGTGATAACTAATGATCTGTCATAATAAAAGCATTTTTTTCCTCAGATGCATTTAAAATAATCAATGATTGTAAAATGACAATATCAGGCAGATGTTTGGAGGTCAGATACATGTTTATTATATTTAAGAAGATACATATTTATTATTAACTAAAATAGATGCAAAGAAAGAGACAAACCAAGTTCACGTCTTCAGCACTGTATGAATATTGATAACTGTATATGAACACTGGTGTATGGTGACCATTATTTAATGAATAAATCATACAAGTATAAACATGCTAACATTTATTAATCAGGTGATTAACACACATTTTCTTACCTAGACACTTCAGCTTTGACATAAACCCCAGAAAACAGCCGTTGCACTCAAAATAAATTCTGTATAGCTTTACACGTCTATGATGTACAATAACTGAAACACAAGCCACCAATCCAAGCACCTGAAGTTTAACATCTCAAGAACTTCACATTAACATCTCAAGAACTTCACATTAACATCTCAAGAACTTCACATTAACATCTCAAGAACTTCACATTAACATCTCAAGAACTTCACATTAACATCAAGAACTTCACATTAACATCTCAAGAACTTCACATTAACATTAAGAACTTCATATTAACATCTCAAGAACTTCACATTAACATCAAGAACTTCACATTAACATCAAGAACTTCACATTAACTGGGAAAAAACAGCTTTCGACAAACCAGCTCCAGACAGTTTGTGTTTTTCTGTCTCTGCTTTCCGTGTTTTTGAGTTTTGCTTTGTAAGTAACAAACAGCTTGAGTTGAGTTATAAAAGTAAATCTGCATCAGGAACTCGGTTTGTCAGCACTGATTAAAGAAATGGAGGAAACTAAAATCTCACATAATACTTCTCTTTATAGGGTTTCATTATTCTTTCTTGTCCTGTGTAGCGCCGTCGCTCTTGTTTTTGGGCGCGGGGCTGTCCAGGAAGAAGTCGTTGCAGGCCACGGTGAGCGCGCCCATGAGGATGATGAACTCGGTGAAGTCCACCTCACCATCATTATTGGAGTCCAGGTCGTTCATGACACGTTCCACCGCGTCTTTATCTTGAGCGTTCTGTGAGGGACCATAAATGAAATGAGATGAAACTTTGTACGAGTGTATGTGAGTAATGTGGAGAGTTATGTTAGCAGCACAAAGGTTGTGGGTGCGATTCCCAGCAAACATATTCTGAAAACAATCGTATACACCTTGAAGATCTACAACAAGGTTGTAAGAACATTTACGTAATGTTTCCATTCAGTAACCAAAGCATTAAAATGTTATTTTGAAAGTTCTTGGAAAGTTCAAAATGTCATTTTTTTAGACGTTGATTTAATGTTAATGCTTGGTTATAAGAACATTATTCAAACGTGTAATGTTTGTAAAATGTTCCACATAAGTAATGCATGTGGACGTTTAGTGCACACTGTTTAGCATTAATGTGTGTGTTCTTCTCTCACCCCTAGATAGTTTCCCAGCTCCTCCGTCAGAAGTTCCCTCAGTTCTCCTCGACTGAGCGTGAATTTGTCTCCTTCCTTCCCAGAATACTTATGAAAGGTCTTGATGAGCATCTGCATGGCGCTCTCCAGGTCAGAACTGGGTTCTTTGGACATGCTGTGAGGTGGTTCAGAAAGGTCAAAGGTCAGACACAACGAGGTGGCGCGCCCCTCGCTAGACCCAGCCGCATGTGTGGTCACATGACTAGCATGGGCGGAGCTTTTGCTCAGTTTATTCTGGCACAGAATTTGTAGGATAAATGGTTTATAAAAAACTGAAGGATCAGCTGCAAGCTCATTTTAAATCTGTATTTTACAGGTTTTCACTGAAAGAGCAACATTCTTACACATCACAGTTTGACCGCGGCATCTTGGATCTTCTGTGTCCAGGTTCAGGAAACTATGTGTGGAAACAGACAGAGTCACTGCAGTCACAGAGAAAGACTTTGAAGTGGAATTCTCCCTTTTCTTGCTGTAGTTTTTCTGGGAAGCAGTTTTTTAAATGTCAGTTGATGTGAAATGTGCTCTTAAATCTGTGAGTGTTTGGCACTTCTGAGAGAAACAAACACATTGGGATTTTCTGCTGGAAATGAAGGATGGATTGACTCACTAAATGTTTCAGGAAGGTGATTAAACAATTAAGCACTTTAACTGACTCATTTGATCAGGTAGTTATTTATCTAGTGATTTCTGCACTAAATCGAGAAGTTTAAGGGTTTAAACCAGGTAACTGTAATCAGGCCTCTGTGCTTTACATGCTAGACAGTGTAATTTAACTAATTAGTTAACCGAGAAAAGATCTAATTAAGAAGCTCAAGTGGTGACATGTAAATTCAGAGCAAATACTGCTGGAAATCTCAAGTACCAAAACCAAAAATAAACACTGGTGGTGAAATAAACACTAACTAGAAAACAGAGTCTTTTTTCAGGCAATTTAAAATATGATACAATGACATACAAAAAACAGAAGCTCTATATAGTTACAATTATGGCACATTCTAGGAAGAGACAGAACAAAACAATAAAGCAACTTCATTCGTAAAACCAGAACAGAAAAGACAAGAACAGAACAGTAATATGATACAAAGTGACCCAGTGACACCTGGAAAACTGACCGGTCTTATACATTCACAGAAGAAGTGATTGAAGAAGTCTGTTTAGAACTATAACTACTTTCACATCTGTGTCATTTAGAAAACTATTTATTAGTGAGGACTGTATTTTTAAATTTATAAAGCAAACATTCACAAACCCATATTGGTTCACTTCTAATCTGAATATTTCTGGTGGGCGTGTCCTTCTATAGTATTTATGGACCTGGTCCAAGTACACAAGCTCTTCATCAGCACTCCACACTGAATTTGAAACATTAAAACATTTAAATTATTAAGTCAAATAACATCCCAGCAAAAACAGAGCGATTGACTTCCAGGTCAGGATATAAACTAGTTTAATTCATCAAAGCAGCTTCAGGTTTTGACTAATGCTGAGTTCACCTAAACTACAAAGAGCTGAAGATGAACTAGCTTAGAAGAAGACCTTTCCAGAACGTAACAGCAGAACTGAGGCATGAGCAGATGTTAAAGAAGACAGTCTGTAGATAGAGGAAGTCAGCAGATAATCCACTGCAGAGCTGCATCCTCAGAGAGAACTTTCTCTCCTCTGAGCTGATGGTCTTACCTGAAAGCCTGAGTTTCCTTCAGATGTTTCAGATGAAGCGCTGGAGGTAGCGACAGACAGCCAGAGAGCTGAGGAACATCTGAGGAGAGAGAGAACCTCAGGGGTTTAAATATCACTCGCTCCCCCTCCTTCCTCAGAAACATCTCCCATCTTCAGTTTCTTCTGTCCACCTGCCTCCTCACCCCTCCTGCTCTCAGCTGCCAGTATAAGGGGTCATTTGACCCCGCCATGCCAGTTAACTCAGCACAAGAAACTGAAGTTTGCATTACAGTTCATCATTGTTGAGCAGAAGGAGAGACACGCTGTATCAGAGCCGTGTATGTGGTCAGCTGGTCACACTGAATGGCTGCTTCAGTTTATGTTTAATGGAATTGTGCACGTTCCCACTTTAGAAGTTAAAGCTAACATACATATTGGTACAGAACATACTCTGAAATACTTGTTTATACCAGCTAACAATTTTAAGTTGTAAGAACGTTTTCCTAGCGTTATCATGAAGTAACAAAAACATTTAAAATGTTATTTTAAATGTTATTGGAATGTTCAAAACATCCATTTTTGTTTTTGTAAAACATCATATTAACATTATTTCTTGGTTATCAGAACATTATTTAAACGTATTTTTAACTCTTTTTAAAATGTTCCACTAACAACCAAAGTATAACGCTTTTGATATATGATGTATAACGTTAGAAAAATGCTCTGCAAGAATGTTTTTGATAACTTTGAAAGAACATTTAGAGAACATTAGCCTGAGAATGTTCTGAGAATGTTAGCTGGGCAGGCGAGACGTTTGTGGAATCAGACACACTAAAGCAAACAGGTCTGTAACAGAGGCAGTTTTACATGGTCAGGATATACGTGATAGCATGAGCTAAACGAGACCTCATTAGCATGATCTGAAAGAGCATTTTACACAGCGTAGAATTTCACACTGATGTCAGCTATACATATCTCTACAATGCATAATGTATTAAGTAAACTGCCAGACCGTACAGAGATCATGAGTGAAGGGAGAAAGTACTGATGGACTGTGTGTGATGTGAAGTGTTTAGCGTCAGACACTGGCCGGTTGTCTGGATTAGCATTCCTTCTCGTTATAGCTAACATCAAATTTTCATGACTCATAGGAAACGTCATTGTGTCTTCACCACATGCTGCTATATCAGAATTCATTGAATCATTGATCATTAGTGAGAAATTCAAGGAACACAAAGATTGGGTTCCACATCAGGCCAGAGTTTATGGTCGGTTCTCACAGGTCTTCCAGAACAGAGAACAGTTCCATCTCAGCTAATGATTTTTAGGTCTTTCCCCAACATTTCCATGTTCTAGGAACCTTTAAAATGTCCAGTTTTGTATTAACATTCTTGCTTGTTGATAACATCGTCCAGTTAAGTTTGACTGAACTCCAAAGAGTTTAAACTACTAATTATTTCACACTAAAGTTGACTTTTCTAGGAGCCAAAGAAAATAATCCAGACTTTAAAAACCAGAAATTATCTGATTAAAATTTAAGTATTAAAACATATGCAGGCAAGTATAAAGTAGGAAAATATGTGATAGGAAAATGTTGGTTTCAATGATTAATTCTTGAAATGTTTTTCTCTTTATTATAGGTCTCCAGGGGTCTTCCTGCATTAGTGAGAGAATTATTTTGCCCCCAAAAGGCCAAAAGGGCCCCTGGTGTGGATTCCATCCAAAAGGCTTTAAATTATTAAACGTCAGTGATCATAAGAACACTTAACATCTGATATTCCGGCTGTTAAAGCAGTCAATGGGAAGACCACATTAAACAATAATACAAACAGCTTGTGTAAGACTAAACTCAAGAATACATTGTGTGAGAGGATGTGTGTGTGTGTGTGTGTGTGTGTGAGAGAGAGAGAGAGAGAGAGAATGCCATGAAACGACATTATTTTAAACAAAATGCTTTATTCTCATGCAAATAAGGCCTTGCTTAAATCTGACAGAAATGTGAACAACAGTCACTGTTTTTATCCCTTACGAAGAGTTACCATGTTTTTACTACAGTAACCATAGTAACTATAGTATTTGCAGTATTACCACAGCGACCCATTGTTATATCATGATATTCAAAATAAAACTCTGCTGAAAATGCTAATCTGTCACATTACTATGGTAACAGCATGGTAATCTTCATAAGGAATGGGTTAAGGTGCTACTGTACACTTGCTTGGTGATTTATGGTAAAATGATTCCTGACAAATGTCATTAAACAAACATTAAAACAAAAACAGGCTCACAGGGACTTTTTAAGTTACTGCAACACTGGAAAGTTTGTTTAAGTCTAGCACCGGACTGAGTAACCCTGTCATTAAAAAGTGGCACAAACAAGCAGTAAACAAACATCTTTATTAACATCTCTCCATACAAACACTTCCTGATCTTCATTCCCGGCTGTGTGGAGATGTTGAAGAGGGAGAACAGTGGTTGCGATACCCTTACAACAGCTCTGGCTCATATAAACAAAAATAACATTAGTTATTGTCACCCGTTGGCCACCGGTCACATCTGTGGCTGGACAATTTTCTATTACACACAATTATTATAAACTGAATGGCAGACATTGTTATTAAATCAGACATTAGTATTATTAGGATGGCTATGCTTCTGTGCCGGGTTTCTTTTGTATGTGTTAAAATATCTCAATAAGAAAAATGACAGAAGAAAAGCAAACACAAAAGCATAAGATCAGCCAATCTCAGCTCCTATGAAGACTCTTCAGTTTTGTTCTGCTCCTCAACATTCTTCTCTTCAGGTTTCACCTCCTCCTGCTCCTCTTTCTTCTCCTCAGCCGACGCCTCTTTGGCCGCGGGCTCCGCCTTTGCCACCTGTGGCTCCGCCTTCGGTTCTACTTTGGGTTCTGCCTGCTGTGGTTCTGCGTTGGCTGCGGGCGTCTCCTGGGCTGAACTCTCGGCTTGAGATTCTTTCTCCAAACATCGCTGCTCGCTGACAGCCTGCGCCAGATAGCCAATCAAACTCATGTACTCCTGGAAGCTGACCTTCCCATCCTGGTTGTTGTCGAGCTGTTGACGCATGTCTTTCATTGCATCATTGTCTTCTGTGCCCTAAACACAAAGATGTTCAGACTAAATTAAGTGACATGCAGAACAAGTCATGGTAACTCATACTTGAAATTTGGCACAATCACACACAACACACACAATCCAACCTGCAACCTTCAGCTTACAGATCAGACTGTCTAACCATTAGGCCACAACTGCCCAAGTGCTGAACTTAAAAATCTGCTGATAGTCACTTTAGTTTTAAATGCTGCTCTTGGTGATAAATGTCAAATCAAAATCTGGACATTTTTGAAGAAAGCTCACAGCCAGTATCTGTGTAACCTAAGTCAAAAATAATATTTAATATGACTGGCTTCATTAGGTTAAACCAAAACATCATGTAAACGGAAAGATCAAACAAACAAACAGATTTGTAGCTTCTCTTTATAGTTCCACTTTTTATCATGTAGGTCTGGAAATGCTGTCAAATAAGTTTTTTGGACTTGAAAAATGTCCACAGTCTCTAACCGTCAGAATGTTCTTCAGTTGGCTTCTCACAAGACTCTGGAAGTCTTTAGCTCCGAGGTTTTCTTTGCCCTTGGAAGACTTCAGGAAAACCCCGACTACTGTTTTAATAGCTGCTTCCATCTCTGCTTTCACTCTACACACAGAAAGAACAAAAACATGAATTAAACAGCAGAAACATGCATGAGTCCCACAACATTTAACGACGGGGAGGCGATTTTCTTTCCAGAAACATTTTATTTATTCTGGTTGAGGTCTCTTCGCATCCTGATAGCACCACTAATAAAAGTATTCAATATATTTATATTTTATACATTTAAATTATATAAATGATATTTATTTATGTGTTTATCTGTTGGAGGAGGTGTGGCTTTGGAGAGGCTCTGAGGAGAGGGCGGGATCTTATGTTTTTAAAGTTAGCTTGCTATTGCTAACCTCTCTGAAATTGCCTTTAATTCCATTATATAATATATTCAGAATGATGCATGTATTAAAAATAATAGCAGTGACACTAAAGTTTACATTTGTTGATGTTGATGTGATCTTCAAACATGGCTTTAGTCCTTCATTCAATTCTTTAATTCTATTCACCTGTTTTATTAAATTTAGTGTCTGTGTGCCGTGTAATTTTAAGTATGTGCCAAATTTGAATACTTTGAATTAAGTTTAAAGTTGTCAACCTGAAGTATACACAACATAAAAAATGATGCTTATTTTACCACGTGCCACTAATAAAGCTGGCAGAATGGGCCATTAGATGGTTTGTGACAAGCTTAACAAGTTAATGCCAACACTTTGAGTCCACTTACTAAGTTAACAGTACGTGAACGTGAGGTGGTGTTTGTAGAATGGAAATCTTGAGAGTTAGAACTGACAGTTGACTGCAGATAAGTGGCTGTGCTATCCTTTGATAAGTCATCTGATCTCCTGATGACCAAACCACAGAGTGGCTTCATGTTTCTTGAGGGATAAACGACAGACATCTCCCTTTATCTCCCTTTTCTTTCCTCACTAACTCTCCATAGTTTTTACTTATGAGAAATGCATTTACTCTCTCTTGCGTTCATGCCTTCCACCTCAAAGTCTTTACTGATTGGTCAGAGTTTCGAAGGAAATGCCAATAGCCAATCACCTTGCAGATCAAAGAACGGACAGCATTATTTAAATTCTTTGATGAGGTACGGAAGGTCGTCACTCAGCCATGACTGGTATGAGAATCTTACGTATGTCAACAGAACAATACATCTGACATCACCTACAAAATACATGTCATCTGACAAAAATGTGTGTTCATGCAAAATGGTCAAATGTCAATTCACAAAATCAGCCCTTTGTTACATCTATCACAAAATTACAGAACAAAATTATAACAGCAAATGAACAGAGCCAAGAAAACAATGTTCTGTAATGTACTTTTAACCAAAACATTTCATTGATAAAATCTTGCACAACAGAGTTGAGTCCTGCAGAGATAAAAACACAACTGAGAGACTGTCATGTTTTAAATTCCGGTCATTTCTCTTTATGCGTGTCATTTAAACGTGACCAGAAAGTTACGACTTGCTAATTTAACCTTATAAATTATAACTTATAATTTGCATAACTTTAAAAACAAAGAAGTGACATCCACATGTCAATAGAAAGCTGACTAGTTCACTCTTTAAAACAAAGGTGCTTAAAAGGTTCTTCAAAGCAGTGCCATAGTAGAACCATTTTTGGCTCTTTCTGCAAAGAGCCATTCAGTCAAAGGTTCTTAAAAAAAACATTTCTATCTTACCTTTTTATAGTCTAAAGAGCCTTTGTCCTCTTCAGAGAACCTTTTTGACACAGAAAGGTTGTTAAAGGTTCTTTCGCTAAAAATGGTTCTTCTATGGCATCATGTTGCACCTTTTCTTTTAAGAGTGAAGGCCAACATCTGTGTCGGCATGTTTGTCATCTGAGACGGCTTCTAATGCCTCCAAATTAGCTGACACACAAACACACAGTTTCCTCTTATGGGCAGCAATAACACATGGACAGGTAGTAAGCAATTAAGAAACATGGTCATTAGCTTAATTTAATGAGAGAATGACGCAGGAGACACATGATGAAGTTTCTGGTGTCTGGGTGAGAATGAGGAGTTACTCTCAAACTCATGCAGTCAACAGTTTTTCAATTTGAATGTTCTAGGAACATTCAAATCATCCAGTTTTTCAGACGTTGTACAGAAATATAAGACTTTTTAATTTTGTAACATTTTTAAAACGTTACGTTGGCTGTGGGCAAACCTGCGCTCGACTTCTCTGCTCTTCAGGCCATGTAATGTTTTTAAAATGTTCCGCTACCTACCTAAAAATAACAAGTTTGATAAATATGATATGCAATGTTCAAAAAAGCATTCTAATAACGTAACCGCAAGAACACTTTAAGAGAACTTTCAGAGAACATTAGCCAGCGTTCTGAGAACGTTCCCTGTTGGCTGGGCGCGCACAATCTGAATACTGTCAGTCTTTATTCACAGTGTAAAGTACAGTATGACCGCAGGTGCCCCAGAGCATCGGGTCACTGCTGTGTTTGGGTCAATACAGTGTTGTTGTCACATCTCTCAGTGTGCTGACCATCATAACTCCAGCAGTCTCCACTGATCTTCTGCACCTCTGGATCCTCTCCGGGCCTGAAGTCACGTCAATCATTGATGCTCGAACCCTGACCCGGCGGGTCAAACCCAAACCTGCTCCAGACAGACGCATTAAGTAATGAAGAGGGCCGTTCCGTTACTTAAGCGTTTAATGCGCACTGGAAGAATGAATGAATAAATAAATCCGCGCACACACGCTTAAGGGGAAAATCGAGCCCGCGGGCGTGTAACAGTGACGCTCGCGCACCCGCTCTTGCGTTTCACGTTAACGCGCAACGGAGACGGAGAGAGAACGCGATACGCGCGCGCGCCCCGCCGCCGGTAACGGCGATCCGGTGCCGTTTTCCTGCTTTATGAAATATTCACACGGCACGAGTTCAGCCGTGTGTATATAAAGCAAACAATCCCGTTACCGTCATTCCAGATGCATCTGCTGTCACACCGTTGTGACTGCAGGCCATGTATTACGAGTTTAGGCTGTAGGAACGTTTTCCTAACGTTTCCGTGAAGAAACAGAAACGTTATGTAGAAATGTTAGTTTGGACCTTTTTAGACTTGGTCTTAAATAAGACCATTATTTAAACATTTCATTCTGTAACGTTTTTAAAACGTTACACTAACAACTTAAGAATACCGTTTTTGATGCATATGATATATAACGTTGTTTTAACGTTACTGCAAAAACGTTTTTGAGAACTTTTAGAGAACGTTAGCCAATGTTCTGAGAACATTCACTGCTAGTAAGACAGCTTCCATCTGTCTTACTAGTTTATTGAATATGGTTAAACATTTTATAAACAGATTTACATCATTTCTTAACAGGTTATATTGTTATAGTTATTTTATATATACATACATATTTCATAATCCACGAGCATCTGTCATAAACGAGCACTTAGTTTATTTTGTATAATTTTGTGACATATGGTTATAATTATTGGACGCACGACATATTTCAAAACCCACAAGCATCTTTTTTATAAGTTATAAGAAGTTGGAAAAATACACGCATATATTTTACTTCTTAATATATTATTATGGTTACTTTAAAAAATAACTTCTTATATTTAAAGCATGACCAATGCAAATAACACACAAACTCTACAGCAGCAGCAGTCACGTGAGGATGTTAAATTAAATTAAACTGCTTAACACGCAACAAAACTCCCACATTAACAACGTACAGAAACATTAAAAGAACGTTAACGCAGCGCATTCATACAAACGCAGATCTGCTTTCAGATGAGGGTGTTCCTAAAACGTGGCGTTAATGCTTCACTAAATCTTTCCTAAGTTGCAAACTACAAAGTTGACAGTGAAATGAGCGGATAAAGTGAAATAAAGGCATCTGGGACACTCACCCTGAATCAGGCGCGGGCGGGTTGCTCAGTGGTTGCAGTAAAACCTCTTTTTCTTTCTGTTTTCTTCCCTAAAAGCTCGTCAGACTCGAACCGCTCGACTCTCTTCCGTGATTTTTTGCCCCTGACTCTCAGAAAGGGCGTGTGCGTGCAAACCAGCTCATATCTGTGTCCCGTACCGCTAA
>JAZGTK010003506.1:0-13502 GCA_036877625.1 Ambastaia sidthimunki
TATAAGCAATATAAGAAGTAATACAAAAAGAAACAGAAAAAAAGTCATTGTATGAGCAGTGTGAGAAAAGCAGTTGGTTTGTCCTCTGTGTCAGAGACTGAGGGGCCAGTCTAACTGTGTTTCATAATTAATGAGAGAGGGAAATGGGGTCATGTTGTATTAAGAAAATGTGTGTTTAAACCCAAAACCGGCACAAAGCTCTAGACTAATGCATCAGTTATCGACTAGACACCTGAGAGCTATAGGCAGTTACAACAGTCCCTACGGCCTGCAGGCCCATCCATCCACACCAGCCTCACACACTTTCTCTCTCTCTCTCTCTCTCTCTCTCTCTCTCTTTCTCTCGCTCTCTCTCCATTTCTGTGTCCCACTTACTGTAGGTTTTTTTTTGCTCTAGATTTGTAGTTCTTCCCTTCCCCATGTTTTACACTTTCTTACAATCCCCTCTTTCTATCCAACATTTGTCAGATCTGGCTGTCTTTCTTTTCTATAACACAGTGTGTTTGTCGTGTTTGTAGGAAGCTTTGATGGTTAACACTCAGTCCTCTCTAAACAGAAACTTCACCCTGATAATTTGTTGAAAATATCTTGGAAGGGACACAGGACCCTAAAACTGAGATTATAATTTAAGTATAATCCATGCACTTAATTCTCTAATGCTAGTAGAGATAATAGCAAACAATTTTTGTGTGTATTTGAGGAAAAGCAAATTTTTCATTGATGATTCATACTGTTTCTTATTGATACCAGCAAAACCTGGTGCTTTTATGATGAAAAATGTCATTTTTTAGAGAGAAACTAACGTTGCATAAATTTAAGACAGATCTGTTTTTGGTTTGCTCAAGTGAACCATCATTTTGATGCAAAGAGTTCATGTTGAGTTGAGTTGTAAAACAAATATGGAGGGTAGATAGCCACTAAACAAACAACCACTGATTTAGAGGAGTTTCTCATCCTCACTGGAGGCCCAAACAAATGAAATAATTGTTGTACAGTGCAGAGATACCCAACAGGCACTGAAAAAAAACAAAAAATACAAAATCACGACATGAAAAATCTGTGCAACGAGCACTCCTGAAATTAAAACCTGACATTTCTGAAATCAAATTTCATAAACGTCTTTTCATCAATATGGCAATTATCATGAATGGGTTATGAAGAATGAGTATTTCTGGTTTTGATATACTGTTTTTCCCCTCAATGGAAACTTCTGCTGTAAGGTACAATCAGTATATTTATTCCATAATTAAGTTTGACTAGGATGATGATAACTTGCAGAGAGAGTTTGAAAATCAGATTGTTTATCTGTGCCTTTTAACCTACTATCATTATTTCCTCCGTTTAAACATTTTTCAAACTCAAGACCTCAAAAACATCCTCAAAAGCACATAAACACAAAAAAGGGTATAACTCAAATAAACTAAAAAACAAATGGTACAGAAATGTCTGTATATCAGTTTTGTTAACGGCAACTGGGAGTTTAATACCTTTTAATATTGAGTATGTTGCTCTACGACAACTTCACCGGTCAATTGTTATATAACGAAGAGTCTTACAGTCTGAAAAAACTTGTTGACTGGGTTAATACAAGGCAATTTCAAATGTTAAAAGATCTGTTCATATTTAAATGTTCAATGCATTTTTCTCAGTATTGAGCTTTTGAAATGTTCATTCTTGTCTTGGAAGTGATGCAGCACTGGGTAAGCGTGCTCTGAGCTGATGCTGCAGTATACAGTATCATATTGATTTGCTCATAGCTGTCCTGCTCTCAGACACATGATCCTGTTTTATTGGATCATTTCTTCACGGACGCTCTACATTAGAAGGCAGAGAGGACCAGAAGCAAACACCAGGAAAGGTCACTCCAATCCGACAGCTTATTAAATATACAAAAATATTGTTTGGCAAAATATGACAATTATAATGTAGAACTTTTGAAATTATAATTAAAAAGCATTTAAAAGATAATTTAACTACAGAGAGGATACTGCATCTGTGCTTTATTGCACATATAGCCATAATGAAGCATTTAAAACTGAAATTTACATGATTTTGTTTAGTTATTTTAACTTTACGTCAGTATATTTTATACTATACCTTATATATCTTAACATATCTTATAATACTTAGGGAAGTAGAAAACATTTGTTTGTTTACATTTAATGTATTGCAGATATGCCACTGTAGCTCTCCACACACACACACACACACACACACACACACACACACTTCCATTACTGCCATCACTGATTTTAGGTCAGCGGTCAAATGATTTATTACAGCATTTCCTGCAGAGAAGATCACAAAAAGAAGTCCTGTCAGGATTACACTGGGCTGAGGAAAGATGCTCTGCTTTGTTTATAACTGTTAAACCTCAGCATTACATTAAACGCACTGTTTTCTAGGATGTTAGGGTTAGGATGTGTGAATCCTTTGGCTATTTCATTTGAGTTCTTCTGCCTCAACCACTGTGTTTTTTTCAGCGTGCACGGGTCCTGCCGGTTACATTAACCAATGTTTGAACATCTGCTAGGGTTTGGTTTAAAGAGTGGGCCTGTCAACGTGAGCTTTATAAAATCGAGAAATTCTACAAACACAGGGCTGTGCAGTAATAAAAACAAGCTCCCGCTAGCTACATTAGTCCTACATTAGCCTGACTGTCCGGGCTCTGGTGATGCATTGATGCTGTTAGGGATATCTTTGGTAACAGATAGTTACATTTTAAATGCTTCCTGGATGAAGTGGAGCAATGTAATGTTTTCCTCTTCAACTTATTTTCTTTTTTAATGTCAGGAAGTTAAATTATGGCCTGTGGTCTAATAAAACAAAGTTTGTATACGGTTGATGTAAAAGACATTTCACTTTATTGCTTTTAATAAAGTGCATAAAAGCAAGGAGTGAACCAGAGAAACAATAAAGAATGATGGGGCAATCCAAGTTGTTCTCAGTAGAGGAGTACCTTCAGTAGACCCCGTTTATTTACTTTAAAGGATCTTTTCTCAACCATGACTCTCTAGTGAAAAGATACAGACTAATGTTTTGTCACATGTACAATACAAACCGCTTAACAATATTGTGAAATAGCATAAACAGTGAAATGACCCTTAGAGTAATAACCATCACTCACCATTGGCTGATAGCATCCTGATAAGATGTTTTTCTGAGTTTGAGGCCTTAATTTCTTTCCCCCCACCACACTAAAGGAAAAGCTAAATTACCAAACTAAATGGATAATTGCTTTAGAGGGAGATATGAATTAAGGGATAGAAATCTGAGCTCTTTGGTAATTTTATTGCTTCCCATGTCTCTCATGTGCTCTTGGCTTCTACCTTCACCAACAATGCCAACCACTGATGCCTGAAAGTACTCATTGTAACGTAATAATAAGTTGTCATCACTATTGTGAGAGCAATTAAACATTTTGGTGGAACTTTATAGCCTCCTTTATAGAAACTTTTCATATAGTGTTTTGTTTTTGTAGCTTAATTTTCCATAACATGCATAATATAAAATATTATGTTCCATAACATAATACAAAATCTTTTATATTATAGCAATGCTGTATTTTTTTATTTTACTGTGCATGTTTATTTTAGTTAATATTTTAATTGTATCAATCGGAAGTCTTTACAGAAGAAATAGCTCATTTAATAACAATAACTTTCTCATTCTCTTAGATTCTGAAGGTGAGGATCTAGTTTCTCTTACCCTTTGGCTATTTTTAAAAGTAATGTTAGGATTATAAAACTTAGATGGGATTTAATTATACAAAGGCAGATATTTAGCTTTTTGAATAAGTAATGTGTTAATTAATGACTAATTAGCATAACCTATAAAGCAATTTAATAGTTTAATTTAACCCTCTGGCAAATCTGTAAGGACACAAATTATAAACAAACATCAAGCTTAATGGAAAATGTGTTATTTTATGATCTTTTATTCAAATTGGCACTGTTTATCCATAAACGCATATGCCTTAAGCCTGATTCTGTTCTGTGTTCTCTTCCTCATTTATTCTCTGGCTATAGAATCCATAACTGCAGACTAAAGTGAAAGAAAACTAAAACTGTAGGCAATAACAATGACAGTGAAACGTTTACATGCCTAATTTAGTTTCATCAGAATATTGTTTACATGCCTCTGTGGAATAGACGGCAGCAGTTTGCTGATATTGGAGAAAATTATTTATCACTGCCGTTGTGACAAGGACACCGCAAGACTCCTCAGAAGGACATGGTTTACTGAGGCCCATGAGTTACTGAAATATGAAAAATTTCATATTTCAGCAACTGTGAGACAGCAGTCAGCTGTAGCCTTTACATTACTGGCTATTTATTCCTGCTGTACTCCAGTGTACTCCAGGTTAACCAGTGTAAAGAAAAACAATACAGGTTGCAAAACTGCAAAATGCAGGCTAACAGATACATGCACACATACAATGTATACATAGTCTTTTCCTCACTTCATGCTATCCTTGTGGATAGTACATATGGGCTCTGGTCTAGTAACACAAATCCTTCTGGAATCAGACACTATGTGCTTTAACCCAGTGTGGGAATTCCCCAGGTTCCTCAATGAGCCCAGTGACAGTTTGTTGTTACCATATTGTGTAACCTAAACCCTCAAGGAGAAGTTTGTCACTCACTCACCTTGTCTACTTGTAAGCCAATAAGGACAGTAATTGACAGCTTCTACAGTAAATGATTTAAGCTTTTTCAGGCCAAGTGCAGAACAGGTTTGAACATTTTCTTTAACACCTTTAACCTATTTATTGTTTTATTTTTTCCTTCACATACACGCACATGGCTGCATCATAAAAAGGTAGCAACATTTGAACATTTTTCTATACATTAATTTTAAATACTACACCTCAGCAGTTCCAAAACATGAAAATGCATTCCGATGTCCGGCTGAAACAGTCAAATATGGTGAGTAGCTGGGCAGCAGTTTTCTACTGCTAAAGGAGCTATACCTTGCAAACTCTGCACCTATCTGTGAACGACAATCAGATCCAGATGGTGGGTGTTATAACATCCACAAAGCCAGGCCTGTAGCTGATCTACTGTCACTCAGTTCCAGTGTGTGTGTGTGTGCTCAAAAGAGAATATAGGGTTGATGTATATTAGTGTAAAAGGAGTACACAAACTATAAATTCTGCTTTCCTAATATCTGCCCTATTGACAGATCTGTCAGCTAATAATCTTGAAGTAAATATGATATTGCCTGCCCATGGTTTAGCAACACATACACAAGGCACTTTAGCACTGTGTGAAACACTTCATAGGAGCATTTGTGTGTTCATACAACTGTGTGTGTGTTTTGGGAAGATGCACTGTAGAGAAAAACTCTTTATACATGGCAAGTATTGACTTAATAAAAAATGCTAAATAATGACTTTTCATATGTAAATTTGGTCAATATCCCAACAGTATTGTGGCAGTTTATCAGCACAAATGACCTTGAATGTGAATCACATTCAGCCTACAGTGAAAAGCTTCCACTGATGTATTAGGTGTGCAGATGTACAATAGACACAATGTAACAGTGAAGCAGAGATTGAGTGGGATGTATTTTAGGTAATAGTAAAGAAAAAAGTATCTGTGGTGAATCACTGTAATGTTTCACTCATTTTCTCCTTCCTCTCTCCTCTGCATCTTTCTTGTATGATGATCAGGTTTCCCCTCTGGCCCATTTGCTAAATAGGTGGGGCTTGATCAATGGTAGGAAACTGAGGGATCAAATGGTAATATATCAGTATAAGACTGAGCCATAGTCTCCTTTCAACCACACACACACACTCACTAGACTGAGGCCTGTGTGACCACAGAAACAGTAACCTCTCAGCACATGGACACAAGGAGTCAGTAACCTTCATCTCTTCTGTACAAGACCATGGAGACCACAAATGAAGGATCTCTATCTCTCACATGCACACACACACATACATGCATGTTCACTTATCTATATAAATGGGGACATTCCATAGACTTCTATTGTTTTAATACACAGCTAGCTAACCTACCCTTATCACACACTCTAGCCCTAACATAAAAAAGTTTCTGTATTTTTACTAAAAAAAGTACTATATTTCTGTAGCGTTTTTATGGTTAAGTCCCCCCTCCACACACACACAAACCCTTTCTTTTCTCTCTGCTTACTCTTGCAAAAAGCATCTTACACCATTTACAAACCATTGCCAGTGGTTATGCAAACACTACCAGTAGTGCTTTGATTGATACTGTTTTTGTTTAAATGTATTTTATATAATGTGTTTATGTATTGGTTTATTTTAATTATTTTTAATTTTTAAGTTACCCTGAGGATCTGTGCAAAGACTGTTGGGAATTTGCTTAATAATCTAACAGGAATTATTTGTAACTCTCTACCACAGATGTAAGGCAATTAAACCACATTATTTTGGTCTCAATTCACAGAGGACTTAGCAGGACTAATTATCTTCTGAATTACTGAACTCTAATTTAGAGGTTTGGTGATTTAAGGATTATTAATTTAATAAAGACTTTGCCCACACATATTAAACTCGATTCATTTAGTTATTCCAATCTTTCTATTAAAATGTGGTTTATTTATTTTGTTGCTTTTGTTTCCTTTTTTATTCAGACAAGACGAACTTTATTTCCTTTTAGTTTCAGATTTCAAGGCACGTGAACATTATGTGCAATGTATATCTTAGATCCGTCTTCATATCGGCGGTTGGGTGTTATATTGCAAAACAAGCTTAATCTAAGGATATTATTCTCGATGATTGTTTTCACCATGAGGTTATTTTGAGGCAAAGCACTATAGACTGATTCTACCTGTAGGAAACAATAAGCGTGTGAGGTGATACAACCTACACTCAGTGATCCATTTGTATTCAGACTCTATTCTATTTAGCAATTCTATTAGCAGATGCTCCTGCGATGCAACTGTACACCAGCTTTTAGACCAAGCGGACACATTATGCCATCCGTTTATCTTAATGTAGAAGGCATTGAATTGGTGTATGTGTCGCTTCGCAACAGTGGCTTGCCACTGGCCGTTTATAATTCAGCAGCGACCTCAAATTCTGTGTCAATATGAGATATAATATCTATAATAGTTTCCTGCATTTACACGAGAAGTATTTGTAAGAAATCTGGTTGCTACAAATTAAGTATTTAGCCTCCGTATAAATAATACTAATAATACGAAAAATGTAAACAATTTTATAAATGATGATAATTGTTGTAAGACCTTTATTTATATACAATTGTACGTGTTAAACGTAGATTACTTACCATTCGTATTAGTAATAATATTGTTGCTGTACCAGTGCTGACGGCTGTATCGTCCTGTTATCACTGAGCATCCCTGCACAAGTTCAAAGATCAATTTCGCCGCTGTTTCTGTAACATTTGTTACAGATTTAAATTCGGCACATGCTGCTTTTAGCTATAATTAAAGTTTATTAGTTTAAGGAAAGCCCTCACCGCTGACAAAATCTCAATAAACATTGTTGCTTTGCTTTATGCATTCGACTGCATTATATCCTTGCATATTAGTTTTATTAAGTGCAGACCTGTGCGCGTCTTTGCATGGCTACAGAAGGACCGATGGTTTAATGCGTTGTTCTGAAAAGCGGTTATCCAGGACAGAAATAATTGTTTGTTTGATTTTCTCTGATGCATGGAGCCACGTCCGCTAATTACATCCTAGTTTTTGATTTGTGGCAATCAGGACAGTTTCATCTCCTAAATCCAGGTTTAAAATTAATTGGTGCAGCCCGTCCCTGGGCTGCAGCACCAAGTGTCACTTTGACCACTCAGGGCCTGCAGTCTGGGCAACTTACGCTGTACCATATAAGTTGCTAGGGGCAATTACTTCCCATATTGAATACGGAATGGGATCAGTCTGCAGGGATTACATGGCGGACACTCACTTGTCTGGAGGGATTCTGTCTTCCTGTGCTGCATGGCCTCTGGCATTCTCTGCGTGCCCAAAGAGAGAAACTGATCTATTTTATAGAGATATGTCCAAAGTTTGTGCGAGACGTAAATACTGTTTTAAAACATACATAAGGCACAGATTCAGTTGTGAAAACATTTTGGAATATTGTGGAATATTGAAGTAATTCACGTGTTTTAAATAAAGGACTTGGGCTATATGAAATGAATCTATTTCAGTGATATATGTTATTATTTTCGGCTAAATCTTTGTATCGGTAAAACCAAAGCAGGCCAAGGATATTTTAGCTTTAGATTTAAACGTTAAATTCCTCTACTAATAAGAAAAGTAAAAACAAAACTAACACTGGCTGGTGTGAATTAGTCTGTACAAAACACGCTCTGGAGTTTATGATTATGATGATGGTAATGATGATTATGATGATTGGTTAATTGCAGGCGACTGTGCCTGTTGAAGGTGATTTCTGTAAGGTCCATGTATCCCGGGCTGCAGTGAGAGGGCCCAAGACGGGTGCGGGTGTAAGGCGTGTAATATATTTAACTATGGCAAAGTAGTGTTTTGAGAATTGGTAATTGCTCACATCCTTCTCTGGCCACGGGGACACTGTCCAGATCTCATCGTGCGCACACGTGTGAGGTTCTGAGGTGCGCGCTTTCAGGTCCTTGTGGCGCGCAGCCAAACGCGTCTCTTCAACTTGTTTCCCGACAAAGAGCGTTGACGGACTGATAACAGAAACAGTAGCGTAGAATAATAACAATCAGTACCAGGCTGATAACCGCAAAAAGCGCAGGTTACGCCTCTTAGCAACCTCAGCACTTTTATGCCGTCTCAAGACTTCACACTAGCGCCTTTTGCATAAAAGAACGTGTCTACAGTCTAATATTTACTTTGATAATGTTTTCACGACAAGGCAACTACGAAGCTGGGATATACGAACTGTCTACATATGACAGTTCATGCGTTTTGGAAAGCGCAATGAATAAGGCTCCTTTTAGCCTCCCTCTTGAATTTGCTCTGAATAAACAAGAGACTCGGGTCAGGTACTCCGATGTGTGATCTACTTTGTAGACCGGTGGTTAAGCGTGACATGCTTGGCCCTTAAAATATACTCTTTTTGTTAAAGGGAAACGGACAAAAAATATACAGAATTCTCTGTAATTACATATAAAGGTTTATTTTGCTTTTAAGCCACCATAAAGAAATCTCAGCCGATGGAGATGTGGATGTGCATGGCCTTACGGGCTTCACGATGTCTGGAGTAATCTAGCTCTGGGACTGGTTTGAATTTACTGCCCCACGACAGCAAAATTGTCGTAATCACAAAGTAAACAGATACTTCCTCTGCTATCAGCGAGTCGACAAAGTCAGCGAACGAGGGAACTTTCGCTCTTAATTGTTGTTTTCCTTCGTATCCTGATTTAAAAACACCAGCATAATTATGTGCAAGTGCTACTTTAATACTTTTCGTAATTTAGTGTTAAAGGAGCTTAAAGTGTTTCAGCAAATTATTCACTTAGGTTTAGTTGTTCTTGCATTTCCTTATCAAAAGCAAAACATCTATTTTACTAATTGGCGAACAGATGGCAAATTCATATTCAGGGTTCATGTTTTTACTTTTGCAGTCGAAAACTCCAAGAATAACCTCCATTGATCTGCTGAGAAACTTGTATTGCTCCACACCCAGATCTTCTCTTTTAACCCACTCAAGTTTACCCAACTAATCCATCTTATTTACATACTCACACTCTCACCCACACACTCTTATATATATTTTCTCGCTCTTTTATTTATATTTAGATTATGTAAATCTTATTACATTATATTTTTTAAACAATAGAATTTTTAACCATGTAATAGCAACACTTACAACATTTTTACATTGGTTAGCACGAACTAACAAACAATACTTTTTTCAGCATTTATTAATCTGTTAATTTCAACATTTGTTGATATATTTGAAAAAATTAGTTAACATTCATACAGCACAATGAACTAACATGAACATTGAACAATTGTGTTTGTACTAACACATTAGTAAGTGCTGTAAGAATATGTTGCTTACTTCATGTTAGCTACTGCAGAAACTAATGTTAACAAATACATCTTCACATCCCTGTTATCCCTGTAACTTTTCTGCAGAATTAAAGGAACAGTGGTGCTACAAAAACAATTGCTTGCAATACTCAGAGCACAGCAGTAAAACAGAGCACAGAGCTTTTCATTGTTTTAACAGGTATCTTTTCATAACAGTTTTAGTTGTTGGTGCAGGTATGTTTTAGTGTTTTGTAAGATCCCTGAGTCTCTGTAGGTCTGAAGGACACTATGTTCACCTGTAGAACAGCAAACAGAACTATACCAAATAGGTCTTAAAATAGTGTACTATACTTCAGCTAATGTACATTCATAAATGTGCTTGTGCCCTCTCCTCTCAGGTTATAGTACTTAAGTGTTGCATGATATTTGGTACCTGTCCAATACATAATTATATATAATATACACGCGTATATACACATTGAGCAACCAAGGAAGTTTGTATGTTCAACAATTAGCATTCTATTTTTTGTGTAAAACTGAAATATCAGCATATTTTTAATAGCAAAGTAAATCATAAAATGACAATAAAATAGGTTCAGGAAAAGGCCAACTACATAAGAGTTTAACTGAAAGGCTGAACTGGTGGTATTTTTCTATTATTCAGTCACATTTTTTAAAATCAGGCTCCTCTTAAAGGCGATAAACACATTTTTATTAGGGCACATTGTAATGTTTTATTTATTGTAATTTTACTTTACTTGTTGGTCATGAAGACTTTTAATAAATTTCTGTGCATACACAGATTGACTTTCAAAAATAAATATTTTCTGAAATATTGTTACTAGGAAAAATATGATTAAACTTTTTGTTTGAAATTAAAAACATTGAACAGATAACATTACGTTTTTATAGTCACAGAAATCTAATAGGTAGAAAAGAATCCTTTAATTAAAAAGTCAAGGTTTTGGACAAGAGTGAGAGTTGGGTAAAGCTGTCTCACTAGTGAAAGCCTAATTTTCTCAAATATATAAATGTCACAGTTTGAAACAAGAAAAACAATAAGATACCCATTCAGAGGAAGATAAAGACAAAGACAGCTGTACTTTCGTAATTTCTCAGTGCCTTGTATAAACCATCATTTTTACCTCCAGGAAAACAGCAGCACAGGAGCCCAGACCACACCACCATACCACCACACTAGACCACACTACTAGGTTGATGCATGGACAATGTCAGTTTTCATCATTTACAGTAGTTCACATACTAGAATGTTTTATCTCCTGTCCTCTTATGGACTTATGGCCATATTCCCCATTTCTAAATTAAACTTGGAATTTTTCTGCCACCTGGTAATGGAAAATATACAACTTATTAGGGCTGTGCAAACAGACACAGTATTGACATTGACACAGTATTTGTTAAATTTTCTGTCTGTATACTATATTTACCATGTATTGTACCAATATTGATTATAGTATGTGGTTACAGTCTTAGTGTATTAACTGTAGATGTTTGGTTATGATTTTGTATGCGATTACTCCATAAAAATGTGTATTGTGACTGAAATGGTATGCGTTACATTTTCTTACATTTACTTTTCTCTGTAGTTTTAAGAAACTGGTATATGATTCCGAAATCTGGGCATCCAGTTGAAAAATACTGTAATTATTTTGCTTAAACTGATATGTACAATTTCTGTTTAATCAACATACACATCACTAACCTCATTTCCCAGCATTCCATGTGTTCTCTATATCTCTTTTTTGAGGGTCTCTCCCTTTTCCTCGTTCTCTTTTTCCAGTCATAAAATGGTGCCAGGCACATAAAGGCAGGGGCGATGAAACTGTACCCTCATCATCAGAGTGTACAGTAGAGAGGCAGAGCCACACTGTACGCTGTAAGCAGGGCATAAAAACACTACTGCATGATAAGGAGCTGCAAAGGGACTTTGAACCTTTTATTAGTATCTATAAAAGAGGCACAGGACGAAGGACACTGTCTATAAAGCCCTAATGGAGGATCAATTAAAATGGCTGGGCTGGAGAGAGAGGCTTTAACAGTGTGGGGTTTAACACTAACCTTGTCCTTTAATACAAACGCTAAAACCACAAGTCTGGAAACTTCAGTCTAGTTTTAATTCCAGTGTATTGCCTGTATCATCTGATGGTGTAAAGGCTAAAAGTTCTGCAGGTAAAATCAAGTGTGTTTGTTTGTGCAATACATAGAGAGTTCCTACCCACTTTATTAAGTATGTTTTATTCATATGGTCAATTATAGTACAATTATAGTTATTTATAACTTCATACATTTCAGGATAATGGAAATCAAATAAATATTTTAAACTATGGAATCAAACAAACTAAGATGTTGCAGAAATTAATAAAGGTGGTAGTCAATTGGTTTTATGTTTTTTGTGAGAGCCCTGGAAAACTACTAAATAAACATTTTTACATGTTGTGTTGAAGTGTTCAAAATTGCATGTGTCTTGCTAACAGTACCGATCTTTTCATTTATAATTTCTGTATTTTTCAGCAGGCTCTAGCATGTCCTGTGACCCTACATAAAATAAGCAATACAGAAAATGGGTGGATGGGCATACTATTCAGTCTTTATTTCAGCAGATGTACATGTTCAGTTGGACTAACAATCAGATAATGCAATGTGTATTTGAGTTTCTCTGAAGGCGGGTACCACAACCTGTCTACCAAACCTTCTAATTTACTAAATACACACATTTTCTCTTAGAACTAATAAGCCTGTATTAAGTCCTGCATCTTCCATACCTTCCCCCATCTCTCTCTCTCTGTCAGGACATAGCATGACAAATTGAATTACATTTTGAACACGCGACTGGCCATCTATCAAAAACAACCAAAAAATCTTCTCTTTGCATGTTTATGAAAGACATTTCTAAACTCTTCCTGACCTGAAATGTTTATATGCAGAGTTTACGTTGTGAACATTTTAGATGTCATCAAAACCACCTTGCTCCAGGGGTATAAATTGATTCCATTTGTAGCCTGCCCAAGTGGCTGGCTTCGGCCGCAGGAGCCATGCATGGGGGAAACTGAGAATCTGGAGAAATCAGCTCAGAGGGGAGACACTGTGGACTTTCAGAGGGCTTCGTGATGAGTGAAAATCAGGGATGGGGTTCGGTGGGAAATCGCATGCCATGCCTCAATCAGCAGCGTGTCCCAACAACCGGGGAGGCATGTGTCAATCAAACGAATGCGGGTTTGTGGGGAACCAGTGAATCAGCGGTGAGGCTCATAAGCCATCATTAAAGCAAACTGAGAGTTGCTCTAATGTTATACATACTGATATCATATTTTTAATAATAACTTAAGATGCAAACTAACATAAATTACTGCATTTGCCTCACATTGTTTACTTCTACATTGCATGTAGGCTGGCGAATTCTACCCTAAACAGGGACATAACAAAAAAAGCACACAAAATGACTCCAATCCCACCCACTGCAATAACTGCTCTTAAAGCAAAGGGCCTTCCAGGACAGTGCT
>JAZGTK010003506.1:14792-27148 GCA_036877625.1 Ambastaia sidthimunki
TAAACCATGTCAACAGGATGTCACAGAGAACCTGTGTACTATAGATGGATGAATTGGAGAGTAATGGTGTGTGTGTGTGTGTGTGTGTGTGTGTGTGTCTTTTACAGTAGACGTAGCATTAGCAGCACTTGCACTGTTAGGCAATCTAAAGGCCTAAATTTACGCATGTGAAACCGTTTGAGTGTAAATGTGCACATTTTATAAACACAAATAAAATGTGATTCTTTTACATCTGAGCTGGGAGATGTTTTGTAAATACACTTATAATGAAATTTTGTGTGTGTGTGTTCTGCAACGTCTATATGTGTCCACCCTCCACGCTCAGACAGAAAGCAGATGTCGGGAATGTGTTAAAGGACAGCCTTGTTGATAATCAACCTGCTATTAGTGAGGTATGTGGCTGTGGTGCTGCTGGGCTGTGAAAGATTACATTACTCAATCCCTCTAGAGGACAAGTGGCTGCCTTCCTCTAAGTGGACGTCCAGTCCAGAGGAGTGCTGCGCACACATACACAAAAGCATAACAAATGAGTTCACACCGGTTTGGAGCATCTCCCCTGTTTTGTTTTAGTCCAACTCTAGTGTGTGAGAGTCTCTCTAGAGTGAGTTATGGTCAGAAATGGCTCTTTGGTTCCTCCCGTGGCTCAGGAGGTCCCGTAAACACGGACTAAACTAATGCACCTTATTCGATTTCCACCGTGTGAGGGGGCGGCAAAAATCCCTCATTTTTTTCCAAAAAACAAATGGAACCAAAGAACCACAGATGAGGTAATAGCTTCATTCAGTTTACAGGCTGGATGAGACAGGGGAGAGGCAGAAATGAGAGAAACCAGGGGGTCCAAAAATGCAAAAGCTGAATTGATTGAGAAAGCGTTGTATGATAGAGCGGTACGGGGTGTGAGGAGAGACCAAGAAATAGAATAATTAGGATATGGTGGAAAGGAGTCAATCAGTGCTTTTCTCCATTTGTCCAGCGGCCAGGCGGTAAGACTCTGTGGCCAAGCTCCTCTGAGACAGCTGCAACATTTCATAGCTCCAACTCAGCAAATTTCCATCAGCTGCTGCTGCCAGAGACCACAAAACGCTTTCAAACAACGACTCACTTCAAGAACTCTTGTCTCTGGGAGGAGAGAAGTTAAAAAAAGATGAAGAAATAGAAAGAAGACATATATCACAGTATAGCAGGACGAACCTGGTGCATTAGGTTAGCAGATTAATGCAAACTGTGCCCTGGCAGGGAATCTGATTGGCCTTGGTTTGGACAAAGGTGGAATAAGTGTGTTAGCACACGTATGTGATGGCGTGTTTTGTGTCAAACACCCCATCCTCTTCAGCATACATCAACACTTGTCAGGGATGCCCATTAAGTCCAAATCCAGTGCAAAAAAATGTAACTACCAATCCATTTTTTTATTTATAGGAAAATAAACCAATGAAACTCCAGAATGCATTAGGCTGGCTGGTGGTCTCTCCTTTTTTCACCTTCTCTGTTGATAACACCCAGGACCCTGCCCAGGAAGTGTCCCAGTGCACTGAAATAAAGCTTCTCTTATACACTACAGCTCTATTAAAACCAGCTGGCCAGCATAAGTCATTCTTTATTTAAGTTCAATTAAGAGAACAACTGATTTAATGAAGGAAGCTATTTATACACAAGGGTTACTCATCCGTGCCGTCCATCAGCTGAGTGCCTCACAGGCTGAGAGAGACCTGTCTCAATAAACTACACCATTTACTCTGGGTGCTTGTAAAAACAAGTAGGCCCAATCCATTCGTGACAGAACGCAAGGGACTACAGGCTGCCTTTGTCATGAATAGACCAATGAAAACAGTTTTGGTTTAGAGTGTAAAAGTAAGGGGCCATATAAAGAGATCTGATTTTCTGTTTGCTGATTAGATGCAGGCACAGAAATTATTTGGCTTGAATTGTATAAGAGGCATTTTTTTAAACTGTAGGCCTATTTATTAAAGTAGTAAGTAATATGTATTTCAAATACAAAATAAGAGCGTATTCCATTACAGTTTAAATGGTTGGTTATCGGATTACAGTTAACTATTTCACAAATATGTGAATATTTTTCACAAGTATGATGGCAGTTGTGGCCAACTGGTTTGTGAGTCGGGCTAATCAGTAGGTTGCTGGTTTAATTCCAGTACCAGCAGGTAGCAACTGAAGTGTCCTTGAGCAAGGCACCTAACCCCCGATTGCTCCCCGGGCACTGCAGTGATAGCTGCCCACTGCTCCGGGTGTGTGTGTGTTCATGACTTGCAGTGCGTGTTCACTCCTCAGCAGCAATGGGTTAAATGCAGAGGTCACATTTCGGGTATGGGTCACCATATCTGACAAAAACATGTCACTTACATGCATTATTTACTCTGATATTAGTTAAATAAATCAAATTGTTCTTTTAAAATAAATAATAATAATAATAAAATAAATATTTCTTTAAAAAAGTTGCAGGTACATATGCAGTAACCTTTTTAACCTTAATTACTCAAGCTAATGCTGTCATATAGACATGCCATGAAATGACATGCATGGTTAAAACACAGCAAAACTGCTGGAACTTGGACACTAGCCTCCAAACTGCCCTAATGTAGTATTTTAAGTGCTGTGTATGAGTTTTCTTTTTATTCCCTATGCATTATAAAAGTGAAGAGCTATGCTGGAGAGCAGTGTTTGAAGTCTGGGCCTAGGCCCCAGCTCGGCAGTAAAGGGACTCCCCCTGCCTTTCTCTGGCCATATAAATGACAGCTAGTGAAACCCGAACCGCCGGCCCTTGGTCAAAAATCCGGGCTATCTGCACCGCCCGCCCAGTTAATCAAATCCTCAGTAATTGTCATCTGCAGATTTTTAAAGACACGAAGGGGAAATCGTAACTTGACCTGCACCTCCTGATTCCGCGTTGTCTAGTTTGTGTATAGTCACGCTTAGCCGTGCGTTTATGTGTGAGGCCGTATGAGGTTTGAGGAAAGTCCACGGCTGTCGACTTCATCTTCCATCCCTTCATCTCACGCTGCCCAGCTCTTCAGATCTTCAAAGCCAGAAGAGGACAACAAATCACAGCGTCTTGTGAGTGTAAGCCTATAATAACAGTGATGAGCCATGACACCAGGGAGCAGAGCGAGTGGAACAATGGGGGGACCATATGAGATGGTTTTTGGGAAGAGATGGAACTATTTAACTAGTAAAAGAACGATTGCAACCAAGAGGTGAGCAACAGGGGAGCAACCACAAAATATGGAACACGCAGGTCCCTGTAATATATATTGCCTTCACAGAGAGATTATACTCATGTGTCCTCTCAGAACTACAAGAAGAAAAAAACAGGCTTATAGTTTTTTTATCCCACAGATGAACTTCAAACTTCACATTAGCATGAACTTATCACCTGACCTTCGGCTGCTCTGAGCTAACAGAAATGTCTGCTAAGCGGTTGAACTGACTTATTCTGCTAATAAAAAGGCAGCTTTTGTGACTGGTGGGAGGGGATGTCGAAACAGCTGCGGTGATGGTGTGCATGCACTGTTGTGGCTGCTCTGGGACGGCGTTGCGGTGTTGATTGACAGGTGCCGAAGACCTGTGCCTGAATTTGCACAGCCGGACTCTTGACAGCAGGCTTTGAGTAATACCATGTCAACGGCAGGGCTCACATTTGTGGGTGGGAAAGGAAAATGTTATGATGTTACCAAGAGAGATGGAACAGAAAAATAACACTCCATTAAGATGAGTTAGTCACACTTTTTAACGAGAGCTTTCACTGGGGGCTAGAGATAGCTTTATTTGTCCACTTCTGAGGAAAAACCATTTCATTGCTTCATCCTTTACGAGTTAAAATATGTGCACACTTTGATGTCAGCTTTACAAAGCACAAATGATACAYAATGAGACACAATATGTGTCTTGTAAATAATGTTACGAGACAACTGCTAAATATAGAGAGTAGCAACATATAAACGTGGGTGTTGGGGGGGGGCTGCATTTGCTAAATCCCAGTGAATCTTTCCAAACTTTTTTTCCAAAAAAATAAAGACCCTCTTACAGTTGCCTGTAATGTGAATACAAGTCTACACAACAACTAATGCACACAATTTATGAGTATGTTAAATAATTTTAACACTTTAATAATAAATAATAAACACTTTTCTATCTAGGCTCAGATGCAATGTTACAATCGTATACTGTCTATACACATTAATAGTAGCCATGATGAATTACTTAATCAGCATGACTGATTTATTCTGTGAGTAAAAGTGTCCAATAACAGGCATAAAGAACGCATGACATAACGCAAAATGTATTCAGCTGTCTTCATGTTGAAATCATCATGTAGAATAAAACTATTTTATTGATCATGTGAATAGACATAATTTTATATAAATAATTTCAGCAACCCTATTTTTCCACTTTAGACGTTATGCTAACTACTAGTAACTTTGCAACCACTTGTCAACTACCAGTCAATAAAGCATAAGCAGACTGTCTGCTTAACATCTGCTAACACTTTATTTTGATGCTGCCTAAACAAACGTTCTACTGACTATAATTAACTTTGCAAACACAGGTCAACTTATTCTACTAACTCTAACCTAACTGTGTTTTAAACCTTAGAGTTAGTTGACACATAGTTGCAACCTAATGAGAGTTAGTTGACATGTAGTTGCAACCTAATGAGAGTTAGATGACGTACGTGTATTGGCAAGGTTACTTCTAGTTAGTACAATGTCTATGGATTAACAATGTGGATTAACTAAATAGTGTAACCAACATTTTTATGTAGTATTACTATTATTCTCCAGTTTAGCCATTTAAAAAAGGACAGGAAATATAGAAAGAAACATACTCTAAATAAAAACTTAGGGAACAAAAACTTAGGGAACAAATTGCATTGCACAACACAGCAGCTTGCAAGAGTGTGTAAGTGAGTGAGTGTGTATATGTCTGTGTGTGTAAGGAAGTGGAGTGGCACATTTGATATGGTGCACACAGGTGTCCTGGAGCCCAACATTTGCAGCGAGTCTAAGAGCTTGAACGAGGATTGACACATTTAACTCGACAAATATGAGAGCCATGTATGGAATGATATGAGGTCTGGGAAGAAGAGGGCAAGCGAGCTTAGAATGGTTAACTCATAAAAGCTGTGAAACTCACTCATGATTTATGCCTGAAAAAATAAGTAATAACATCAATAAATCTCCTTTTGGAAATAGATCGTAGCAATTAGTTTTCAAAGGAGACGATTGTTCACACACTGCCGACACACAAGCGCTCTCAGCCCTGGAAGCTGAGGCCTGTACTGGAATCCAGCACTGCATGACTCCAGAGCTCACAACCAGCGTTTGAGGCACAAATATTTTGTTCACAGCCTAAGTTAGTTTGTTTTCTTTTTCCATTTTAATAGATATTTGTTTGGCCCAACACATCTTCAGGTAATAGTTTCCATTTGAGAAACAGCATGAAGGCTGTCTGGAAAAAATAAACAGAGCTTTTTCTTTCGTCTGGTTGTGTAACTGAGGGAATACAGCAGGGTTTTATCTATCACACATCGGAATGGTGCGATTACGCTGCTGTTGTGATTTGAAACTGATATGCAAGGGAAGCGCACAGAAAGTAAACGCTAACCGGAGAGCAGGATGATCACCTGCTAGTTTCTCATGCTTACATTTTATTCCCTGTATTTGCAGGTCAAAGATATAGTGGCTCAAATTTTTGAACACTCTAGTCACTGAATGTCTAAATGCTTTTGCATTGTTACAAAAATATTAATCAGAGTGGCATTTTTTTAAAAACACACCTCCCTAGCAAAATGTGTCACAAAAACAGGTTTGTTAGGTTTCAAATTATAAAACAAGCAACAGACTGTTCATAATGATGACAAAGGGTATTTAGACTTTTTTTTTGTTGTCTTTATAAAACATGTTCATATTGTTGAACGTTATGAATTACACAATTAAAAAAAAAATATTACATTTATTTTAATATGGGGGAACAGGCTACAAACATCCACTACAATGGCCTATTTTGTACCTAATGCCAAGATATTAATGGACTTTTAATTATGATTATTGTCCAAACGATTTTTGGAGCCACCGTACATGTGACTTATTAGACATGTGGCTCCCTTATTACATTGTATCTGTGTGCATGCGTGTGTGAGAAAGTGTGAAAGAACCTTTACCGAATTACTACGCTGGGGAAATATGTACTTTATCACCTCTGTCAGACTCAGTACATTTGATTTTGGTTCCACTCAATTTCAATTGACATATATTGCGCTATAAAGAAGTGAGGAAATGTAACTCTCGATCGCTCTCTGAGTGATCTCATCGAGTCAGACAGCCTCTTGATATGAGAAAACCACAAGCGCTAGATGCATATGTGATGTGTGTAAATGTGTGTTCACACAGAGGCTCAAGCTTTGCACGATTAACAAGCAGATTTTCTCTGATAGGCCGGACTGGTGTTTGCCCAAGCCTCTGACCTTCTCGCTATGACACTTTCACTGCTGATATAAATACAAACAGCATGCAAAATCATCATGCCCAGATCAGGTAACCTAACATGCTTGACTTTCTGCCTTCCCTATTGGCTGTGCCACATCACATGACTGATGCTCTAGCCAACTGAATTATAAAACCATTACTGCCAGGGGATATTTTTATACAAATATTGTTTGTTCAGTGGGCATCCTTAAAAAAAATTGCATTGGGGAATTGGGTTCCGTATCGAAACCGGATCATATCGCCTACGCTAATATGTCCAAAAGGACTGTAATTATGAGGTGATAATGCCCGGTGATAGGGTTTCTTGTTGCCAGTGAGAGGGAAGCCCCCACTATTCCCAGAGTCAGGAGGCTGATGGGTGTTCCGGGACTCTGTGATACAATAACCTTGCCCATGGGGTCACATGGAATGAGCAGCCGCTGTGTTGGATGGCAATGTGTTGTTGACGAGCTTCCATCATCTAAATGATGGTTCAGTATGTGACTTATGAACAAAGTATTTGCCAGTCATGAGTCTGTTATGCATCTAACGCCAAAGTCATTAATCTAAAATCATACTCCCCAAACCAATGTACTCACGTATATTTTTAAAGGGGGGGATGTCAGACCAGCAACTGAGGCAGGAGTGGGTGGGGATGTCAAAAATCCTGTCCACATTATGCCCCTTAATTTTGCAACTGTGACAACCATATGATTGAGATATCAAGATAGATTCAGTTCATTCTGAGACAATGAATTCCTGATCATCAGCTTTCATGGGCTCCCACAGAAACATAACTTCATCCTTTACTACTGAGGTCATATTAATAATGATTAGAGATATGTGCCAACTGAGTCACGTAGGAACCCAACAGAAGTTGCAGAGTTGGTGAGTATTGAATAGCAGTGTGACGTGACATTTGGAGGTAAGAGGTCAGGTAAGAGGTCAGGGGTCATGATCAGGGACACAGAGAGAGGCACAGCTTTATCAGCTCTGTTACAGAAACACAGACAGACACAGTGGACTGAGAGTCAGAGCCTTAATTATTCCTGACATACGTGGCTCGGCTCCAGCTGCTTCATGCTACGATGTGGAACCCTATGGAAATATACCAAACCTGTTTATTCACCATCTCACATTTACACTCATTTCCTTTTCATGTTTTGGGATTATGTTCAGATTTTCCAGCCTGGAATTTCTAATGCAGAGTAAAGAGAGAGGAAAAAAGAGAGAAAAAACCCAAGTGACTTTAGCACTCAGTTGCTGAAACCGCATTTTGACTACCACCTTATAAACTCTGCTTCTTCCCAGCAAATACAGTGTATAACTGAATGCTTTTATGTTACTGTAATAGCATTATTAACACTTATAATCAGTGAATGTTAACCTGCTTAAACCAGGTTTATTTGTTGGCCAGTCTGCTGATTATGTTTATTTAATATAGCAGCATATGTTAATAATATTATTTCTCTAAACAACCTTAAATCTACCAGCCTGCAGAATAAACTTTTTAAGCTGCCTCCCATAAATACCAGACACTGGAAAATATACAAAAACAAACACATTAAAACAATAGGTAGTTCTTATTTTTATTGTCCTGCAGGTTTGAACTCAAACTGGGTCCAGAGCAGCAAAGCAGATGAAGAAAAATCTGTCCAGATCTTTGGTGAGTGAGCAAATATTCAATAATCAAATATCACTCCCTTGTAATTTGTCTAAAACATAAACATGTATAAAGCAAATGGATTTGTTACTGTAAAGCATTTCACTTTTCAATCTTTTCCAATTGTGGAAAGATAACCAATGAAACATCAGAATGTGTCTACATGTCTTGTTGCAAAAGCAATGGTTTAAAACTACATTATCCAAATTACACAAAGTATTATTATTGTTATTATAATATCAGGTACAAGTTATTTCAGGGTCTGAAACTGAGTACAAAAGGCTGCCCTGAATGTGATATTGATTTCCACCAAAATGACTTTGGTTAGGCAAATCAAACTGACAATAGACAATGTTAGATGAGGAACAGGCTTCATATTAGTTTGCAACATTGGGTTTGATTGTTAATATGATAGCGAGTGGCTTTCCAGATAAAAAACAAAATGAAATTCTACACAGAAACTATTGCTCACACTGGATGGGTCTGTTTGTTTGTACTGTAAGAAAATATGCATGTTGTTTATAGCTGTGGTTTAAAATAGAACCATTACTCATGACTCTAGGTTTGTGACCCAGCACCCAACTTCTAGGGCGCTACAGAGAAGCAGAGGATGTGTGTGTGTGTACGTGTGTGTGTGTACACATAAAATAGCTTTACATCTTCTGCCATTTCTATATAATGAATGTGTAAAAAAGAAAAACAGCAGAGCAGAGATTATGGGGTATATTACCCATGTTATCTTTCTCACACCCACTTTCCGTTTCACAAAAAGAAAAAAACTAGGGGCAATCATACAGCCCACATAACACCCCCATGTATGGGGCCGCCTGTGGCCCTGTCAAGGGCCAGCAGCTGAGGGACAGAGGAGAAGGCAGAGGGGGGCGTCTGACCCAGGGTCCAGGTTCTGAGTATTTTAGCAGACAGGTTGGCTCCAGTAGCAATGAGTCATGGCTGTCTGTCTGTGTAGCCTGCAAGCTGGCCAAGAGGGTCTTATATTTTATCATAATACTAACCACTGCTTCATTCACTTGGAGAGTAAGGTCTGTCATTTAAGAGCTGAGCTATCCAAATATATGAGTCCTTGCCTAGCCGCTGTGTACATAGGGAATGGGTTATACTGGATATAAACACAGCAGAAATCTAATTTATTAGAATTGAATTGAGAAAGGTGCATGGTGTCACTGAGATGGTTATTTGCATAAAACAGTACTAATACATATATTTAAATGTGTGTGTGTGTGTGTGTGTGTGTGTGTGTGTATATATATATAAAATATATATAATATATATACTGTGTGTGTGTGTGTGTGTGTGTGTATATGTATATGTATGTGTGTGTGTGTATATATATATACACGTATAGACGCATACATGCATGCATACATACATATTTATTATATTTAAATAGCGACACAAAGTCACAAAAAACTCCATGCAACAACAGCCACCCCATTTTCACTAAAGCCAAGCAAGAACACAGGCACAGTATCCTCAGAGTCGTGAATGATATATGGCCGAGCTCTGAAATTAATTTGAACCACAACAAAAGTCAGCACTGAGGAGCACACCAGGGCTCGGGTTCTGAGGAAGCATGTCTTGAACACCTCTGATAAATTCAAGCACGTATGACCATGAAGCTCCAGCTGACCAAGCACACATTTATTACTAACCTGAAGTGAAATTCCCCGTCAAAAACACCTATTTTTTTCTCCATTCTGCAACCTGATAGCCGGCAGATGGACGTCCTCCAGCTGAGGATTTCACAGCTGAGGCAGTGAGCCCTGAACTCATTGTCTCATTCTGTTGTCTGCACTCGCACAGACCTTTGCAGAACTTGCGATTGTCCTGGGTGAAAAAGCGAAAGCAGGATCCTGTTACTTTTTCAAGAAAAAAAGATGGAAAAAAACAAGCAACCTAAAACTCTTTAGAAGTCTTGGTGTGAGAAAAATAAAGGCAGGGAAGAGGTGAACTGAGGTGTCATGCTGGGCAGCACAGCATCAGATATGCTAACAAACAGACGTTCTCAAACGGGCCTTAATTGTGTGGCATCGCAGGCTTTCACTATAAATGTTTGGTTGCTGTTATCTTAATCTATAGCAACATCCACTTTAAAATGAACACTGAAGACACTAATGTCATGTAATGTACACTGCCATGTACATATCTGAGGAACATACCCCCTCAGATATCTAAAATATCCCAAAATAATAATAACACAAAAATGTATATTTTATATTTAAGGTGATATATTAGTTAAATAATAGTTAAATTACAAAGGTAAAAAAGTCTGTGATGAAGTGAAAATTACTTGGTTAGTCCAACTGAGTCACACTGTAAACAGACAGTTCACTTATTTACACTCCTTTGTCACTTTAAACTTGTACAACTTTTGAAATCAAATTTTTAATATTACCACCTATATTTTAAAAATATATTTAGTACTATAAATTCTTTTGCATACAGTAGGTAATTTAAGGGTAATAGCAGCCAGGCTATTTTGCATCCCATGCTCTGGTGCAGTTTGTGATCACGGTTCGAAGCGATCACAATGGTCAAACAAACCAGACCTTGGAGGTCAAACATGCCCAGTGTAATACACCCTAGGTTGTATTGTATTTTCTTAGGTCATCTTACCCGTGGAACCAAGTGAGCCGACCACACTATTGGCCCTTCAAGACAAGCAGAAGCATGGCACCCTATTTTATATACAGTATATCACAGAATTAGTCTGTAGCGAGCATTAATTACATTTACATTTAGCAGACGCTTATCCAAAGCGACTTACAAGGTGAGGAAAACAAAGAGGTGATAATTAGTCTGTGTACAAATACACAGCACACAATTCTACAAAGAATTTGAAATCCAAATAAAATTAAATGAACAATGTGGATGAAGCCTTGATAAATAATTTATCAGACACATATTACAACCGACACAAAACTGACCATCAGGTAAATCTGCAGTAAATCAAGTAACTAATCAGCAAACGATAAACTTTTCTAAAGAATTATAACTTTTCACAGTGATTTATAGTATTAGTTGTATTAAGACTAACACTACACTATTAACTAATACAAACATTATTAAAGTTGCAATTAGTTGTCGCAATTGCAATGAAAAGTACAGTTTTAGCAGCTTTATAAGGCTGGATTTCATATTGCTTCCTTGTGTGCCGGTTGAACGTTGGGGAATTTCTGGTAAATTGAGACCATACAGACACAAACAGGACACTATCAGGTTGATCAGGTATGTATGGGAAAACGATACAAAGCAACTTACTTGCCCTCTAGATAAGGAGGTACAAGTTTCCAGTTCGCACTAGCAGCGTATCCTGTTACTAATACTGCACCGGTTTTGTTCCTCTGCAGGGATGTCACATCCCTGAGGGAAAGGAACATCAACTTCCACATCTCGCCAGCTCTCTCTCACCCCATACTCACACAAACACTCTCCATCCATCAAGCACTCACACCATAAATATCATCTCACTGAAAATAACTTCCTTACCTGCTCATTTACCACATAATCTGTACTATCATGTCTACTGCTGTTTTTTTCACATGGTAACACAGCCCTGGGGTCTGCTTTATGAATTAACCCTCATGTCTCTCAGTCTCAGAGACCCCAAGGCTGTTAAGGGGACATACGTAACATCTATCAGGTTGATACTTGAAGACTTTCCTAATCTTTGGGTTAAAGCGTCAGTAATTTTTGCCCACTTTGTTTCGAGTAGGACGCAGAGAAATATTATTGGGTAAAATGTATTCGGGACCATGAAGGTTACCGGGACCATTCTGGAGCCCCAATCACAAAGAACATAATGAAAATTACAACAAAACAAGTGTGGTTAAACACACTTAACCCTGATTGTTACTTTTCACCCTACAGATACACAGTGTAACTGATTTTGTTAGGTGCATCTAAGCCTCTTTCAGCAAAGGTCAAAGGTCAGAGTAAACAAAACCAGTTTCACCAAAACACTTTGTAAAGCCAACTAAAACAAGTCTTCATTTAGGAACTCATGAAATGTAGAAATCAATAAGTAATCGTTATCTGGCTTTTTCCAGAGTGCAAGACAAAATGTTAGGGCCTATTTTACTAACTTTGGAGTACAGTAACCCATTGTCATGAGATATCCTGAGGCTCAAAGAGATGTCAGACATATTACCCATTGTTTTACCCATAAGAGAGACATGGCAGCTACATTTTAA
>JAZGTK010003507.1:0-27147 GCA_036877625.1 Ambastaia sidthimunki
GGATATAGTTGCATTTGGGACCACAGGGATACATTGTGATCATATTTTTGCTTGGTTTAAGGAGGTTTCCTTTCTGTAAATCTGTCCCTGACTTACGAGTTAAAAGCAATGTGCAGATTAAACTACAGCCTAGTTCTAATTGTAGATCCGAGCATTTCATTCAGTGATCTGCCACTTGCCTGTATTTGCTGGCTGACTGTAGTGACTGTTTCAGGTCTTGCTGTGTGAATGGTTTATGTTTCACTGCTCATGGCACAAGCGAGTAATTCTTTATGTCATTTGTTCCAGCCAATTTCTAGACTGCTTGACTTCAAGGCCTTGTTTCCACTTATTTGATTAACTGCTGACTTCCTAATGGGCAGCCAATGAATTGTGAGGAAGACAGCAGTCACTGTAGGTTCTGGAATAAAGAGTCACATTCTATATATGTCATATTTTTTGCTCTTATGTTTATTGTTGAACTTAATGTCTTATTGGCCAAAGAGTATTTGGGCATTTAGGCCACACTGTACTTTAATCTTCGACTTTATAAAAGACTGTATAACTGTCTTTGCATTAGATAACAAAATATGAAACCAAATGGCATTTATATGTAATTGCAGTTTTAGTCATTATGAAAAATTAGGTTAATTCTTAATTATATGCCATAATGTTTAATATTTTGCTACCTAATGCATTGAAATGTGAACATTTTAGTTGACTTTAGGGTTAGTTTATCTTTCTCCTTTTGTGTTTCATAAAACAAAGCAAGTCATATAGGTTTGAAACATAGGGTTGTAACACTAACTCACCCTTAAAGTTCTAGTATATACAGTATATACATATACAGTGTTTCATAAGGAAATCATACAGGAGTAAAAGATGAGACAAGAGTCAGAAGGAAACAAATGGTTTGGAGAAGAAAGGTAACCGAAGAGTTTGAAGACCTGTTGACAGCAGAATGAAAGAGGTGAAGCTTTTTGGGATGAGATGAGAGGAAAGGAACGGGTTTGTTGACAGCAAGACAAATAGCTCCTTGATTCGTCTACGTATCCCAGAATTCCCTCAGTGTCACAAGTCTTATACTAAGACATTTTCCATCTCGCAGTTCACATTCTTTATCCTATTTTTTTGTCCTGCTTCACTGTTCTTCCTACAGCTGTTTACTAATACTTAATCCCCTTTCTGCTCTTGTTTCTGTCTTGTTTTTAAACAAGAAAGACAAATAGACCTATTGGCACCAACAGCCCTCAGCATTGCACTCTACTGCAGAAACTCTCATACCACGATAAAACGCAAGCTGAGTGGAAACTTGTTCCTTTACTTCCCTCAACTCAGTTGCGCTCTGTTTTCATGGTCGCTGATGTATGAAGGCTTTAACCTTATGTGAACTCTTTGAGCTTCATTCTGAAATCAAACCCAGTCATGCTGATCAGCAAAATCAAAGATGTGAGCTGTTAATTTGACAAAAATGTTATCATCCTCAGAGGGATTGTTCACTGCTTGTGTTTGTTTCCATGGAAATGTCTTATGCACACTCTTTTCTTTTAAATGATTTTCAATTGATAAAGATCATCAGAAGATGATTTGATGTTTTTGGTGGATCTAACTGGGGCAGAAAATGACAGAGTCTGGCTGCTGGGGTAACAGACACACACACATACTCGAATGGAAATTCCATTTACCGAAACTCTCCACTGCTGTTATAATTTACTCTGTTCATAATTTACAATGACTTTGTAATTTGTTTATCCTTTTAAGTATTATAAGCAGTCTGCCTTAGCTCCCAGTAGTTTTTCAAACCTTTGTCATAATATTATGATTTCCACAGCAAGTTGCTATCTAACTTTCCTGTCATAGATTCTCTCAGCACTACCGTTTCTTTTAAGATAAAAAATAGCCTATTAATTTCTTTCTCCCTGTGGCTTAAAGCTTTAAATTTTATTGCTGAAGCAAAAGACTTTAAGTTAATGGCTTATTAACGAGCCAGATTACTGTCAAGTAATCTTATTATCACTCACTTAAGCATTGCTTAAGTATAAATCAGACTAAATAAAGGAGCTGTTGCAAATATAAACATAAATGTATCCAAGTCATGTTAGAGGGGAGAAACTTCGCTGTTATGTTACTGATATAGTTTGATTTTTAAAGTATGTCAGGGTTTTGGAGATGCAGAAATTACACACTTAATAAGTAAAGATGTCCTAAGCATCAAGCAATTTGTATGCTTGCATGCACACAAAATTGTAATCTGTGTGTGTGACTAACTAAAAAGATTTTTCTTTGAAAGGAAAGTTTTAGAGAAATGCAGTTCAGTCAATTAAATGTATAGCAAGAAGGGACAAACAACAAAAAACAATTGTGGGATAGATGCTGGCCAAACAGGCAACTAGTGATCAGAAATTGTGTGAGACAAAAGTGAGACGCTAAAACAGCTGTGAAATATTCACAGAGAAAAGACAAGCTGCAAAAGCGTGAGACTGTACATACTGAGTTAAGCAACACGTGCATTAATGAGCTCATTACAGTAACTGTACTCTGAAGAGACAGTATAATATTACTTCAGGACACATGCTGCGTGCAATGTTTGGTAAAAGCTCCTCCTTGGCCTGCAAAAGTGTTTAGTTCATTTTTCATTTATGAACATTTGCGTCTAAGTCAGCATTTTCCTTGAGAAAATGAACAGAACTGGCAGAGCTGTATGTGTGTCTGTGTCAAACCAGATGAGTGTGTTGGATTTGACTTGATGAGGCTGATAGATATCTAGCATTAATGAGCCATGGAATCATAACAGCTATTTTACACATTGTCCTGCCAAATAATAGCATTCAGTGTGCTGTTGCATGAAAGTGCTCTGTATATTTATGCCTCTCATAAAGGCTCTCCCCTGTGTTCTCCCCATAAAGGAGAAATATATTCCTGTGCCGACAGCACATGTTTGTATGTCTAGAGTGGGTCTCTTATTTTGGCCCTGAGTTCTGGGAACTTAATTTCATCAGCCTCCCAACCTTATGTTTTGCCTTTAAATATTCAGCACGTCTGCAGATGGCAAAAAACACTTTATTTATATCAGTATTTTTCTAGATAACCTGTTGAATTAATGCACTGTTTGTTTCCTGTTTATTTTCATGTGTTCTGAACAGTTGATCAGTCGAAAGGACAAGACAACCTTCGAGAAGCTGGACTTCCTTACATCCAAGGAGGAGAATTACAACCGTATGAGAGAATACATCAGATCCATCAAAATGACCCCCTGCATCCCGTACCTGGGTGAGTGTTACTGTGAGACATACTGTTTCTGCATTGTCCATTAATTACCCTCTCCAGTGGTAAATAAATAATTCAAACATTGTGTCTTTCTTTAGTAGATCTTTGCTAAAAAATCTTGCTACAATTTCTGGGTTAGAGAGAGAATGATAATATTGGACACACCCCTTTTAGTCTAAGCAAGTACTCCAGTAATTACTGAGATGTGTGTTACTGATGTTTGAAGCTGCAGAGGCTTTATAAGTATATTGTTTGCTTTTTTAATTGCGTTGCATTCTTGCATTCTTTTTATGTTGTTGTACAGGCCAAAATATAATTTAATTTTAAGTTGGATTCCATTACTTCATGGCTCGGTGTGGCAATCTTAAGTTTCTGGAACCCTCTCCCAACTTGTAAATAGCAAATCTATAGAACTTTTTGTATATCGATACAAAGAGGCATTTAAATTGTCTGAAACAGCTATACATTGTTTTGCGGCCTTTGGTTCATGTTTATCAGCAAACAAATGTCATTGGCTGTTACATCAACACAAAAGTAAATTAGATTTATTAAACCCTGAATTCTTAAGTATTGAGGATTGTGGTGTTTAGGTGTCAGCATAGTTTTGTCAATGTTGTATATCAGTTTTTAATCCTTTGCAGCCTTCTGGAATTCCAAAAGCTGCAAAAAGCTGCAAAAAAGCTGTTCTGTGTTCTCTACAATTCCCTCACTTGTCATGCACCTGCCTGCAGTAATTGTTCCTCATAGCTCCTGTTTCTTTCTTATGAAAACATTTCTGTCAGATTCTGTCATCGATGTTGCAGAAGATCAGTGAGAGATGATTTACAGACACATCAGTCTCCTCTAGTGATCCGGCAGACAGCAATGATAGCACTTGGAAATGAATGAATCCCTTAGGATTACCAAAAAACATTTTTGTGAACAGGGTTCAGATCCACCTCCCTCGATTACACTCCTTGTTACTGAGTGTAGCAAGATCTTTATGTCTAATCCAGCTGTTCTGCAGAGAAGCCGACCTGATCAAAGCTTTATGCCGAGGAGGCCGTTTGGATCTGTTTTTTAACTGCTCCCTTGTTTTATGACAGGCCTTGTTTGTGTGTTTTAGACATGGCTGATTGGTTTTGTGCAAAAACAAAGCAGACCAAACAGCATGTCTTTGCCACATGCTTGAGTTTTCCAGGTGCTTCATCATGGAATGTGAACAAATGACAGGCCAGTCAGGAATAACTTCATGGTTGTAACTCATGGTGCCTCTCGCTCTGTGTCTGCACAGTTAAGGCTGGTCAGTTTCTAAAGACCATCTAACTAAAGCTGAAATGCACAAAGAGACTTTTTAAGAGATTTTTTAAGAAGGTAAATACGCGTATAGAGCATCTGCTTCGTGCCACACATAACTTTCTTGGTAACTGAATTTTCTTTACATAATTTACTCTGAATGTCTACTTCCATTTGAGCAGCATGTCATACAGTCCCTGTGTCTCCTGGTCTCGTGTGCCCTTCTGCTGAAACAGGGAGCTCTGACAGATGCAAAGCCACACGCAAACTGCCCTACCTGCTGCCTGTACCTTGTGGTTTAGTTGCAGGGAACTCCAGAAATACGCTTTGTTTTCAAGCCAATAGCACCACAGGGATGAAAAGACTGGCATGGTTGACGTTTAGCAGACTGTCACTTCCAATCTGCGTTTCTTCTCGACTTTTCCAGTGGCCTGTTCCATTTCCCACTGGGTGAAACAGCACTCTTTTGTGTCAAGCGTCAAGCTCTTTTGTCTCTTTTTATGATTTAGGGATGCAGTAAGGTGCAAGTTATGGTGATGGAAGTAAAGATGGAGATCCAGTCTCTCAAGCCATAATTGCATGTGATAAAAGCTTTTTTTTAAATTTTTAATCCAGAATATTTCCTTAAATTGTCAAGGAGTTTGTTTATTTCTACAGCAAACACTAAAACCCACCACAACTATTTGTTGTACATTTGTTGTTTAAAGCAAAAGACGGCGCTTTTAGCTGTACATCTTTTATTGCAACAATTTGACAGTACAAGGGGAAAATGTTCCACTTACAGTATATTACAAATTACATTATTTTCAACAATTGTACGTTTATATATACATAAACATGTGCTGGGTCTTCATTTGATACAAACAACTAATTTACACAGTAAATACAGTTTTTAGATGAAGCAACCAATATGTGTTTTAAAATGTTGCAAAGAGTTTTTCCTATGTGTAAACTATAACAAGTATATGAATGATATCCCTGAAATAAGTTATGAGTCATTCATTCTCATCAGGAAATATATTCTCATCGCTTTGAATACTTTAGGAAAGCATGTAGCACTATTCAGCTATCACCGGATTAGATGTCCTGTGTCTTATTAGTGAGTACTGATCATATTCATCTACTTTATTTTGTGGCCTATTTAACTAAATAAATCTCAGTCACAATTGCACTCAATATTTGGTAAAGAAAATAAAGATAATATTGTATCTTTGTGTTCCAATTACTTTTTTAGTTAAAATGATTTTAAGGACAGTAAGCCAAACCTTTGGACACCTAATTTTACTTGTTTAGTTATTTTATAATTGCTGACGATTCTGTTTGTACTTCCATTTTTCAGTTTATCTATTAGGCACATATATCTAACTATTGTATCTTCATTTGATGAATTATTTCTGAATTAATTACAAAACCACAGTCAAATGAATTGTGTTTTATGGAGTGGCCAGTGATTGTGGGTGGGCAGTCATGAGCTTGTTCCCTGTGTTTTGCTCAGTGGAAGGTGTTCGGGTTGGGCCGTATCATCATCACAACCTTCTTCAGGGAGTAAGAGCCTCCTCTGAATTCAGCCCAGTAAACTCCATCCTGATAGCGACTGCGGTAGTGCCCGCCCCTGTACCACACACCATTCAGATTTGAGTGGGCACAAGCATTGTACCACCAGCCTCCCTTTTGGTAGTGAGCACAGTTGCCTGAAAAAAAGAAATATATAAAAAATAGATTAGATAAGTCTGAGATTAGTGATTTGTTGCAACCCAGAAATGTTGGTTTGTGTCTGTATAATAGGGTAAAAAACGAACCAAAACTAAAGCAGCTAACAGTACAATTGGGCATAATTAGCATAGCAAAATAAATAGGCTGTTTAAAGTGTAGGACAATATAATTTGCATCCTTTTTTTAAACCTTTACAAAATGTCAGGTTTTCCTTTCATACGTAATGTGGTTTGTTTGGTGCTTTTTTGGTACTTTTGTTGTTGGATTGTAAATGTAAAATCTTTGTCCTGAAGTGAGTGGAGAACCATTAGCATGACATACTGTAAAACATATAGAATAATAACTAATTATAAAAATGCTCTGAATGTATCTCAGTTTGTACCTGTGTATACGTCGTGATCCCTGTCCAGAGTGGTAAACTGCTTCCCATTGTGCCAAGTTAGGGAGTCGCCAGCGTTGCCATGATAACGGCCCACTCTGAGCTTATAGAAGTCGGCCTCGGACTCGAGGCGGAAACTTGCGTACTCAGCAAACGTCTTGCGTCCAGCCCAGTCCTCCAACGTCACCAACAGTTTGTAGTTCCCCTGGTTGGTTAACCAATGTATGTTTTCCAGCCCCAACCAATATTCTCCATCTATGTTTCCAAAGCCTTGCTGTAAGAAAACATAGGAGGTTCCTGCCATTGAGCATTTGATGGACCAAGTCAAATATTTCTTTTAGTCTACATTAAGTACTGTACATTATTTTGCCAAGTTTTTATGACTGAAAATATGCCATTTACTATTGGATTTTCTAGATGTCTTTGACATTTCTTGCTATGTTTGTATGACTCTCTCTTTCACTCTCCCTCTCTGTTTTCTGTGTTTTTCCTTGTTTGACTGGTTGGTCTTTCTTACTGCTTCAGTAGACAGCTGTCTGAGACCATAAAACACTTGTAATTCTTAAACCCCTCTTCTGTTCTGTAAAACTGCATCTGCAGGGCATTGAAGACGTACATGTTTTGAACCTGGCAAGAATTCAATAGTAGCTTGTAATTGTTAAATTCTAGTTTAGTTTATATCATATACATTAAAGTGCATTGCTAAGTTCATACTGAATAAGTACCGGATATCATTGGTTTATGGATATATGTTGTATACTACATGCACTATATTACCCGTACATATAAATCATAATAATGTTCATAGAATAATTTAGTGAGTTTCCTATTTGTATTGATGTATTGCAGTGTAGTATGGTAGTTTCTGTTGGCATATGTTCCCCATTAAAGCTCTTTAAGTGCAAGAGTTATTTGCTGACTGCCTTCCGCTTCAGCTTATATGAAGCAGCCAAGATTTATAAAGCACATGACACTAAGTGACACTAGGTGTAAAGTTTATGCACATTGTATATATATACATATAAGCAATAGGGTGCATATAAGGTCAATAAGGATATCAATCTATACTGTTACCTTATATGTCTCCCAGTTTCTGAAGAAGTTGACAGATCCATCCATTCTTCTCTGGATGACTGTCCAGCCACCAGGGTCATGTCTCTGATCACACCACACCTGCATCAGCTTATTGGTGTTCTCTGGCTTTACTAGATACATGCCACTGTTAGTGTGGCCATCTTCTAGAGCCTGCAGACAATCCTTCCATGGACCTTAGCAAAACAAAAGTCACAGAAACATTAGTTCTTTACTCATTTATCTCCTGTTTATTTTATCCTGTTGCTTTTATCTGCCTGGTGCTGTCAAATCTCATAGTAAGAACATGACACCATAACAGTCAAACATAATTTGCTAGAGGGCAAATTCAGGTGAAAAGCTGCAGAAACTCCAGGCATAAGATTCCTGTAGCTCAATGTGGTAGAGCACGGTGGCAAGGTTCAATTCAAGTGTACACACATACTGATATAATTATGTAGGATAAAAGTATCTGTAAAAATGTAAATAAATTGTCAAAAACAACATTTTTCCCTCAGAAAGGCAAACTTAGGAGTTTCCCTGCACGCTATTAGCCTCTTCCCATAGTTAGACAGCAGTTCCCTGCACGCAACTCCTGCTATTCCTCCATGGCACAGCTGGAAAAGCCTTTAGTAAGAAGAAGAATGACTTTGGCTGCCATTCTGGCCTGGGATGTTGCCTCTGCTGTCTGAGCCAAACATAATGCTGGCACTAAGGCCAAAGAAAGACCCATTTGCTAAATAATGCAGCAGTAGCAAGTAGATTAGCGAGCACTTCCAAAGCTTGCTGGGCACAGAGTAGTGTTTTTATAAGGATGTGTCAAATATGGCTTCAACTTCCATGTTTTTCCTAAGAGATGCAGAAGAAAAGGCTATCCATAATTCAGTCCTATCTATAAAATAATTCCCTGATGGAAATAGAGGATTTTATTTCTCAGATCTTCTAAAACAGCGAAAACTACGTCGATTGTTACACAGGCTATACAAGTCCCCATAAGTTATCATTGCTTGTTCCATGTACTGTCTGTTGTTTAATGTGCAGTGAATGTAAAAGATCACATTTACCAAAAACTTTTAATGCTATTTTATAAGAGTGTAACAGTGACAACTCTGCTGAAAAGATTGTAAGATTTCAAACTGTAAGAATTAGCATGCTGGTCTCCACTAGGTTGGTTTATGCTGGTTTGGTGCTGGTCTAGCTGTTAAAGATAAATTTTTTTAAGCTTACTTGTAGAGACCACAGAGAACATGAGCACAGTTTTGTAGGAAACGGGTATGTCAGTTGAGCATTTTACAGTGTTGCATTTATTAAGAAACAGAGTCAAATAGTCCACATAGCCTAACAATAAAACATGTCTTTACAGGCAAGAGTAGATTTTGCAAAATACAAAGCAATGATCAATGATCTCACATGTTCCATTTTTGTTTGTGTACTTTAATAGTGTGCCTTACTGTCAAATCATGCAGGCAGTCTTGTTATCTTATATCTTAGTCTTTAAAGTATGTCTGAGGCCCTGTGGTTTACCTACAGTAGCCTGGAAACATTTTAGTGTTTACTCTCATCTTGTGCCTTATAAAAAGCAGGCCTCATGCCCAACTCCCCATTCACAGCCATTCCAGCCCCTTTATCACTATAGATGGTAAGTTAGAAAAATGATTTTTTTTTTACCAAAACCTACAACATTGCTCCAGTGAGTTTTAGACTTAGCTGCTACTATATGAATTTTGTAAAAAAAAAAGTGGTGAACAAAAGTTTGGGGACCTATTTTTAAAAGAAGTCCTAAAGAAACCATATTGTCTTCATTTTTAGTCTCTAAACATCCTGTTTAGTCTATGAACATACCTGGCTGTGGTTTGATTGAACTTCTGTACTTCAGTTCATGATAAATGTTTAAGCTCATAAAGTAATGTTAAATCCAGAGTGTGTAATGTTTATGCCCATAGTCTCATGAAATTGCAAAGATAATGATTGTTTTCTAACTGGGTTCCTGAACTCCCTGCCTAAGTATTCCAGTGGTCAAACACACAGATAATTCAAACACTGTTTGCTGTCTTTCCATATAAAGCTCAGAAAGGTAAAGGTCAGGTATTTTTTTTTTAAGTTTTTCAACTTTTACAGATGAAGGACTACTGTATTTGATTTTTGAAAGAAGAATGCTTAAAAAATGTCAGTCTTTGCTAATAGGGAACAAATATTGTTGTTGCCATAGTGCATGCCAAAACAGACTGCATAGTCTCAAGGGAAGGAATGTAGTTTTCTAAAGAATCCAGTGTTTGTGTTTTTGCAACCACAAACAGAGTTGTTACAGATATTTCTGGTTGTGTGCGTGATATCAGCTCTCAGACTGCTGGACTCACACTCCACTGAGCTGGATTGTGTTTTGTCTCTAAATTCTCTCTGGCTGGCTGATTTTCACAGCATGCCAAAGAAGAAACATCACACTACCTGACAAATTTAATGTAACTATGCAGACAGGGCTCATTAGCCTCTTGTCGTGAACATAACTGAATCCATTCCAGCATTTCCAAACCCTGGAGCCTGTTACACATAACATTATAAAGACTTTTCCTGTATTTCTAGGTTTCTAATGAAACATTAGAACATCCGTTCCATCCATTGTAGAAACCCTCCCTCTGTAGAAACCCTTTGTTTTATAATAGTTTGTTTGAGCTGAATATTAAATTTGTCCTTTTTGATTATGTACATGAACTATAATGAAACCACCTCATTCCAAATTCCCTGCCTCATTATCTCTGACCTCTGAAAATCTCTAGTGAGCTTTCTAGGTAAGACGTCTCGTTGTCAGCCTTCCTCATTTGAAAACCTTCCGCTTAAGCCAGACTCATGTTTAATTGGCTGTAGAAAAATTTACACCATGGAAACTCTAACTGTTGTTTCACTGTAACTCTCTAAACTCTTATAACTGTAACTGTATATACACATGATAGGAAAAATGATTGTAGTGAAGTCTTTAGTAAGTGGTAAAGTTTAGCATGCACTGGGAAGAAGTTTAGGTGAAGGCAGCTGTTCAGTCTGGCAGACAAATGGAAGAAGTTTGGATTACATGTGTATTAATGATGAAAACAGGCAGAGCTGTGTAAGAAAAGACTCACAAATATAACAAACAAAAAAAACTAATGGTATATGACAAAGACAGGAAGAAAAAATCTGTCAAGGGAACTTTAGCAGAGATACAGGCCTTAATGGTTTTTCAGTAGTGCAGGTAACGTTAAAACAACATTGCAAATCCATCAACATGCCTTTCTCTCTCTCAAGGTCTATTAGGAAGACACACACCAGATAGAGCAGCGTGTTTGTGTCTGGGTCACCCATGTCTGGTACTACTGGAATAAATTACTTCAGTGCACTGGACAATGTTGTTTTTTTCTTAATTTCTACCTAAGCTTCATTGTCCTTATAGTGCCACATCTTTGTGCCATTTCCCAAACCATCTCTTTCCTTCAGTATTTTGTCCTCAGTCCAGAATCTTCCTCTGTTCCCAAAAAGACATCCCTTGAACTGTACTCTCATTGTCAGTGCTAGACTCATTGAGGTGAGTTTGTGAAACTTTAATGCAGGTAGATCTTAGCCAGGAAATTTCTTATGTGACCAGATGGAGTGGAAATACAGTCACTGAAAGCTGCCTTTTTATTTTCAGTTCTTGTCTAGTAATGATAGTGTTACATAATAAATAGTAAAAAAATCTAAACCAAAAAAATAAAAAGTACCTTTTAAATTAACAACAATTTTAGAAGTAAAGGTTCTTTGCAATAAAACAGATCACTAAGACTGGGGACTGGAATGCAGACAGGAATTTAAATGAGTGACCTTCTGAAAGTCAGTGGTGATATCTGCATCAACCAATATCTGCATGAGTTAACACTTTTGTTGTCTTAAATAGCAGGTAGAGACATGTAGGACATTTGGTTCATGTAGACCTATTTATCATGATGTTTTTGAAAAATGTATAGTTCATTTCCAAATCAAAGTATTGTATTCTCTATTTTTCTCTATAGTGGCTATATTGAAAGTGGGTACGTGCACTACTGAAAGAATGAAGCTGAGACTTACCTGAGGGTTTGTTTGTTGTAGACGGGCTGTGAGTTGCACCTGGAATTGTGGGAGGAGGGGCAGGTGGCACTTTAAGGTTCTGATCACTCTGGATCTCATTGGTGATTTGGTTGTTGCGGCTAAAGGTGGGCGGCTGGTAGGGCTTATTAAGAGGTGGTGAGGGTCTGGGTTGAGGGTGAGGCTGGACCGGTACCCTTGGGGCCACAACGGGTGGTCCCCTTTGACATTGTGCCTCAAGGAGAGCGATGAGCGTTGACTGGTTGTTGGCCAGTGAGGCAAGGTGCTGATACTTATACTCCAGATCTTTGTAGCGGTTCGTAAGCTGCAGCATCTCAGAAGTCTGGTTAAGAATCTTGTTCTCTAGTTGCGACAGCTCCAGTGCATTGTCTCTTTTGCGGATGATCTCATGCAGTAGCTGCATGTATAGCTGTGTCACTCTGGAATTCATGTTACGAGACTCCTTGCGCAAAAGCTTTACCTCATTGACAATACCACCATCAACCTCCACAAGCTGCTGTAGAGTCTCAATTTGTGTCTTCTGCTTGTGAAGCTCAGAATTGAGAAGTTCCAGCTCCTGCTTATTGACACGGTTCTCCAGCACAGCCTCAGGCTCCTTGGAGTTCACACAAATTGCTCCTGTAACCTTCTGCTGGGGTACAATGAAGGTGTATGAGCACTTGTCCTGGGGAGGAGGCTCAGGTGCCCGCCGGGTGCGAGATGTTGACAGGAATTCAACCTCTGGACCTTCATCACTGTGGTCAAACTCCTGAGCGCCTCTGACCGGTCCACTCATCAGGAGAACCAACCATACTAGCACATGACGACCCATGACCACACACTCCTCACGGGCCTTAAAATTACATGAGCAGAGAAGAAAATAGAAGGAGAAGGGAGGAAATGGGGAAAATTAAATCGATTAGATACAGAATTGCAAACAAAATGAATTTGTACAACCAACAACCACAAGTATAAAAATACAGTTCAGGTCAAACACACCATTCACGCCACAACAAAGAAAGTTTCCAAAGTTGCTTTTATGTATACAACTGCATTTTTGGTAAACCCTAAAATCTAATAGTATGTCTAATAGTATACTGTAATAACACTCTAAGGGTGTAAATGTTTTTATATATTTTTCCACCCTAGGCATACACATCAGACTAATTTTTCTTTTTTTAGACTTTTTTAGACTTAATTTGTCTGATTTAGACTTCTGGCTGTCTAAAGACACCTATCTTAACCAAACCAGCATAACACCAGCTGATCTAGACAGATGATTTGGCACCTCATTCTGTTTCTCTGAACCGTAAACGCACCAGTGAGCTCATTACCAGAGTCGAGCTGCCCCTGTTTCTAATCCAACCATGGACATTTTTTATCTCTGGGGGCAGATTAGGTTTCACTTTAAAAAAATGATCTGGCATGCCACCATGTTCCTCTAGTGCCGATTGAGAGACAGAGAGGAGTGTGGCTAGCCGTCACAGTGGCAGGCTTCTGGGTCAAGTTATGAGGCTTTCCAGTCCTATGTTTTGTAAGTTCTTGGCTTAGCTGGAGCTTCTGGAATTGAGAACATAAGAGCTCCCTGAGATGAAGCTTGTGGCTGGTTTCCAGTGCGTCCAATATCCTTTCCTTATTTTTAACCACATAAAATACCACAAAGTTACCACTACACCACTCAATCTTCCATAACAAATGAATCCAACAGAAACAGTAATTAGCTATATTAAAAACTCCCGCTTTACTATAATGAAGCCAATTGTGATCACCCATACCCCATGCAAAAGTGCTGTTGCAGAATAGAACTGCCCCTGTTGTGGAACAGGCCGTGTTTAATACTGCTGAATGGATGTGTTTGGTCAACGTTGATGGGATCTAACTCTGAGAGGCTGACACATGAATAAATGCTATGTGATGCCACTTATCTAAACCTTGCCAGAGGCTTGAACATTGAGAATGGAAAATCTAATGTAGCTCTTCGTTCATGTAAGCACACATTGCGTTTTAATGTGTCCATTAGAGTGTATTGCATTAAATGGATCGTGTGAGGAGCACACAGACCTTCAAGCATACAAGGCTCAGTAATCGTGACTTAAACTGTAAAATGCTGACACCTGTTTTAAAAATGTCATTGAACTTTTGTCTTGCAGCATGATTTATTGGTCTGAGTTATTGATTCACAATGTGGATGGCAGTTACATAACAGTCATTTTATAATGACTCAGCACATGGCCTTGTTTAGAAAAGAGACACTTTGTGTTGTTTACCTCAAGTTTCATAGAGAACAAGTGCATTATTGTAGAAACAGCCTCAGGGTGTATGAAAGGGTGGACTCAGTGAGAGATGGAAGAAAACATGTCAGTGGAGGCTTTGGAGAAACCTCTTCCTGAGGAAGAATAACAGGAGGGTTTGGTCTTTGGGAACTTTAATTGAAAGCTGCTGGTGGATAAAGTTACAATGTGCTGCCTGTAATTATAAAATGTATGTGTTTGCTAATTGAATAAACATAAATAAATATTGAGTTATGTGAAATTTGGACACAATATGATCAGCTTATTTATTTATTCAAAATAGTTTCAAAAAAGCAACACAGAATCAGCTGTTGAGAGTTGCCCAGGAATGCACAGACTGACAGCCAGTGTGGAACACAGGAAACACAAGCGGAATGATGCAAACAGCGATACATTCCACTTTATTTCTGCTATAAAAAATATCAGGTATGGAACACTGCTTGTCCAATCAATTTAGAGGACTGGAGCTGTTGTATAATAGAGCACAATCATGAACTATCAATATTCATGACCTGGGTCAGAAGGGTAAAGATCTCTTTACTTTGTGAAAAGATCTGAAATCGTTTGTCACGCTGTTATCATAGCGGCACAGAAGATTTACAAAGCTGACAGCAGAGGAGGTTCTTGGGAATTTTTAAGGAAATGGAAATGGAGTAGAATATTCTGGGAGAACAGCCAGATAGAAGAAATGGACAGAAACAGACAGAACCGATTCATTGTTAACATCAGATTGACTAGAACTACTAGCAGGGATGTGAGAGTGAGAGTTATTGAAGACTTATATGGGGGAATAGAAACACAGCTAAGGCCATGAGTTGATTTACAATTTCAATGTAAATTATTACAAGCTAAGATTAATAAATAGGATTAATCACAAATCAATATTACCTGAATAGTGTTCATAAAGAAAGACATGGCAGATGAGTAATCCATAATCAAAGTTTAATATAATGTTTTTTAGCTTGTTTTATTTTAGCTCTCTCTCTCTCTCTCTCTGTCTATTTTTCTAGCCTTGACAGGACACTTCATGTTAGTAATGTTTAGGATCACACAAAACAGATTATATAAAAAATGTTTACTTTTTATTTGTACTACCAAACTATTTTGGTACTTCCGGCTACTGATATTGCATAATATTCCCAGAAAAAATGATGAAACTCCCTGGCGTTTCCTGTCTCATGGTAAACCTTTATAGCCATTACTTCAGTGTGGGATAGTACTGGCTTACCACAGTTGTTTTCCAGGAAAAACAACAAAAACATGTTATTCTTATAGCCACATGCTGTTAGGCCATGTTTTATTATAACTGGTGTTTCAGTTTAAAGCAGTCTTCTGTTGTGACACTTTTACAAATGTTTTTTGTCTCTAAAATGTTTTTTGTCTCTTTTTGTGTTTCTGTAGCTCAACTGGTAGAGCATTACGTTAGCAGTGCAAAGGTTGTGGGTTCGATCCCAGGGAACACAAGTACTGATAAAAAATGTATACCTTGAATTCACTGTAAGTCGCTTTGGATAAAAGCATCTGCCAAATGAAAAAATGTAAATGTCTCTCTGATCTGATCTCTGACAGATCTCTATTTTCATGAAAGCATGACAGTTTAAAAGCTGTTGACTGACTAGTGAGATAGAGACAGCTGCTTACATCAGGATTGGTATGAGGTAAAATGAGCTTACAGATGTCTTAAAACATTATGTGTTTGGCCAGCCAATTGCAAATGGGGTGGTATTTGGGAAACGCATTTAAAAACAGTCATTCCATGTGTTGGTACTAATGGTGCAGAAATCAGCCACGTCAGCTTTAATTTTAAATATGTTAAATGGAGCTTTTCAAAACATAAAGAAACAAAAGTAGCAATTTCTGTGTTTTTCCACTTTGTACTGGAGAATATAGTTCTGAGGAGGGGCAACAGAACCCTCTCATACCGCTGTAACAGGCCAGTAATGATAGGTTAGACTTGCGACTTGTTGCTTGTACTGACAGACTGTCCGACAGCAGGGATATTACAGCAGGCACTGTCTCGCATGAGCTAATGTTGCGGGCAGAATGTGGCTTTACTGCAGTGTGTGAGCTTGTGTGCTCTGTGTTTGTGTGTGTCTGGGGGGGATACCTGTGGTTATGCCGAGTGGAACATGAGATACGTTTGAGAGTGTGTGACACAGAAATTCAACAGGGACCCCAGGTCTAAGAGCTAGGACTCCCCAACCAGCTCAAAGAGACTGTGGAAATTGCTCATTGCTCATTAATTGCTCTGTTTGGTGGCATCAAAACAATCTTTCAAATCTGGTCCTTTCTTACCCGGAGGGCATTCAAAAACCGTGAAAAGTGTCTTGACAGGCCAATGCAAGGTTTACCTCGTCCAGTGTTCCATTACAGATGTGCCATGACTAGTTACAAGCTACTGCATGACTGAACTGGTATTCAGCTATATGGTATTTCACATTTCCATATTCAAAAAGAAACATGTTTTAAAAGGCAAAGAGCAATAGAAAATAGAAGCAAGTTGTGCCTATTTTTTGGGAGTTGTGGAATTTAGAATTATGTTCTGAATGCCTTTTAAATATAAAATATAATAGAAAAATAAAATATAAAATTTCAATTCAATTCCTGAATTTGAATTGAGGTACTGTAGCAATTAGAATGAAGAATTGTAATTAGAATTTAATTTTAAGGAAATAGAATTAAAATGCAGTGAAACTGAAATAACTTCATCAGCCAGTATCAGCCTTAGTTTAATCCATGTCAGGGAATAAATAGGTATAATTAAGTGATGAAATGTCAATTGTTTTTTTAATTTGGTTTCAATTTCGAGTATTAAGGGGGAGCGAAGTTCTTAAACTATTGTTATTGTCCAGTCCTTTTATTAACCAATAGCATTAATCAACAATGCAATTAGAGAGTTCACAGCTCCACATTAACTGGAACTGCAGCTGTTAGATCAGACTGACTTTCTGTAGCACTCTCTCTCTCTCTCTCTCTCTCTCTCTTTCTTTACCTCTCTTTTTCCATCTCACATGTCCCTGATTCTCCCGCCTGCTCTTCTCATTTCAACCTGAGCATGGCATTCCTTGCATTCCACCTATCCTCATTAGGGTGAGCCAAGCTGCCATGTACACACACACACACATACTGAGAGACTGGTGAAGACTGATAAAGCCCTCACCAACCTTTCAGCCTGTGTGCCCTTCCTCACTCTCACTCCATCACAAATTACTGCCCAGTTTTATGTAGGTTACACTCAAAGAATGAGACTACACACAGATCTCTTCATCAGGCTTAACAATGGGCCTGTTTGAGGGTCATTAATTGAATAATTTTCCACACTGTCACAACTTCATAATAAACAATTTTTTGTTAGACTATCTGTTCTGCGCAGAAGTGTCCACCTAATGTATGTGTGATTTTGTGTTAGTTATTTATTTTCTAACTATTTACATTTAAAATATGTTGTCTGGGGGGTGAAGGAATGGATTGAGCAATCCTGGTCTAGACCTTCGTATACACAATGCAATTGCATTTATTGCAATTATAAGATGTGGGCATTCTGTTGCCATGGCAACCTCGCCTATGACAAGAGAAACGGAAAAGGCTGACGTGTTAATGATTTTGAAAGTGTTTGGCCGTCTCATTCAAAAAGAAACCGTGACTGAACAAAGCCGGATTCAGAAGCCTGTGTCCATTCTGATCATTACACATGGAAACAGATGAAACAAAGAGACACATCCAGAGTCTCTTGCATCATGTTCCATCTAAACCTTTCGCTCTGGGTTCCAGAAGTGAATTATACTGTACCTTCTCCCAGCATTCCACTTTTCCAAACACTTTTTTTTTCTGTTCCCAAAAATAATAATTCATAAATAATGACACGGAAGCATTGTGTAAAACAATTACCCTAGCTGTTTTTTTTCTTTTCATTCTTCTCACCTCAGTGTATGTATAAAAACGTCTAGACACACAACGCACAGACAGGTTTGTTAAGTTTGTGACAGCTGCTATGTTGTTCTAGACTGTGTGTGTGGACCTTGATAACATTGAAGACATTGTGTTTATTAGCAAAAAAGTACTTGTTGCCACTGAAATTCACTGTCCCAACTCTCTAACTTTGTCCTCATCAAGCCCGCAGGACTTCCTTTCAGTCTGGCAAAGATTACTCTCCACTTAAAACTATCAAAATGAGATGTCACCCGGGGCAACAAAGCTAATCCACGAGCCCATGATAGGCTTAATGTTGGAGGCAAGGCTTAACAATGATTATCAAAGCACAGGAAGAATACCACACAAAAAATTGGAATATGAGAATAAATAGAGGCTGCTTTCTCAAATTTCTGAGACATTTGTCCTGAGCAAAGACTGTAGTAATCTCACATATATCTTGAGAAGTTTTAGTCATAAACTATAATCAACTATACTATGCAAGATACCAAGTCTGCAATTAACATGTTTAAATGTATATATGAAATTGTGAGTTTTATATCTTTATACTCTTACTGTCAACAATTGTCACATTTGTTTTAATTTAATTTAACCTATTGAATTTTAGAAGCATATTCTGAGACACTTTAAAAATTGAAAGATAACTGAGATCTCCATGAGGTCTCCTGAGCTTTAAATGACCAGCCTATGAGCAATGAAATTTTACACTGGGCTTCTATAACCACAATGTTACAAAAAGCATCTCATTACACAACTCAAGCTCACCACTGTCAGTAAACAGGTGTTCAAAAGTCAGAGTCTAAGATTTGCACAAGAAGTACATTATGGTGCAATTACATGTGTAGAAGACACCAGCATTTAGTACAGCAAGTAGAGCCCCAGGGCTCACCTTAACCTTACCAGATAATTCCAGTCAAATGCACAGCTCCCTTTTCAAACAAGTCAGTATCCTGGAGAAACTGTCTGAAGATCTTCTGTGGAAAGAGTCATCACAACTTGTAGAAATTGCTCAGTGGGGTTTCCGTCTCTCCTTTGCCTCTTTCTCCCTTTCTCTCTCTGTGTCTCTTGAATTCCCCCACTGTTTCTCTTTGTTAGTATGTCCTCTGTGTCAATGGAAAGGTCTTTCCTTTTAAAGCCTTCAATTAAACACCTCAGTCTTTGTGCTGACGCAGAAGCCTGTGAAACAGGAGTCAGACGCTGGTCTCTTCAAGCCCTAAAATAAACTAAACAGTCCTTAGAATAAAACCCAAAGAGGTGTGAACATAAACAGCCAGAAGATCTCCTGAACCTAAAGTCCTTTAATAGTATTGTAAAAAATGTCTTTGTGTTCACAAAACAAAAAAAAGTCAAAAAATGATCACTGTTGAGGCTTAAGAAAAGTGGTCGTGAAAGCCCAAAGGATCACAGATATCTCTGTGAAGTGCAATAGATAAGGCAGTGAAGATCCAAAAGCATGCTCAGCTTGCTCCTCACAGCTCAAAGATAGAGCTTGTGTGATCTCTGTCAGTCTAACTGGACTAAGTCCATCACTTCTGTTCTAGTAACCCTGTCTACTGCTATAACTCTCTCACCCTCTCCTCCTTACAACAGGCAGTGAATTTTGGGCTGGTCCACTCCCCTTTCAACTTTTCTCCTCCCCTTGGCACAAAGACATCTGCAGGCATGAGCTTCTAATCCCCCACCCATATTCACAACCCCTGCTGTGCACTTCTCCCTGTCACTAGTTATTTCCGGCTAGTCGGCTAGCAGCTGCAACTGCTGTCTGGAGTTCAGTGATGTCACAGCAATCAGGTCCTAATTGCGCGTGTATGTTGTAAATTGTGGTGTTCCATGGTTACAATCAAGACAGTGAGGGGTAGAAAGTATGTTAAAGAGTAAAGCATGATAATTGTGTCCTTCCCCAGAGAAACTTTTAAATCGAATAATGGATTATTACCCACCAGCAGTTTTATAAAGAAGATTATAGCAAGTTTATGAAGCAGTTTACATATAAGCAGATTTAGAAGTAATAAGAACAATTATTGACCAGTGCATCCCTGTTGCATTATAAAGCTGCATTTTACTTTAATGTTTTGGTGACACATTTATTCATACTCATAACAGCTTGTTTATTTTGCTACATTAACACATAAGTCTTGTGGAGTAGATCTGGATTCAGTTAACTTTATTGGGATCATTCTGTTTCATTCTTGGGGCCAACAGGTCTTAATGTTTAGTGTGTGATAGGATTTCTGCATACTCCTGCTGTTGCTCTGGGTTTGAGTCTAACCTGGTGCATCTGTTAGATAATAATACTGTCAGTTTTGTGTCCCTCCTGCTTTGAATGGTACCTGATTTTTTGTATTGTGAGCGACAGTGTCATTTCAGAAACCATGCAGTGAATCAGTTATGCTGAACAAATAAACAAGATGTTCTGAACAGGATTCAAAGAAGGAATCTGGAATCTGAATCACAAAGATTTATTTAGCATTTCCTCACATTAATAATCATTTCCCAATACACTTCATATAGTGCATAAACTTGTGGCATACTGTTGGGGTTCTGTTAAAATCCTCACTTTTTCAGGAAATCAGTTTGTAGGTATTTACAATCTGTGGGATGTTTCTCTGTGGAACATTTACAGGCCAAGATTCACAAGGTGTTTTCAGATCAGATGTTAAACAGAAACTGTTTCTTGTTAGGGCCACAGCTCACCTGGTTTTCACCTGGAAGAACTGCTGAGAGTGGGACTTTTTAGAGATTTGTAAGACACTTTGACCAACTGTGCCCCACTATCACTTGTCTACGATCAACCATTTACTGTGAATAGACTTCCGTCCTTATCTTAGTTTTTGAGTAGGAGACATTGAAGAGATGTTGCAAAGAGGTTTGCTTTTGAGAATGCTCCTGAGAACAAAATGTTCATTCAGCTTTTGATTAATGCCAAAACTCTTTCTTCTTTAAAACAGATTTTAGTACTGGAACCAGATTTCAGGGCTCATAAAATTATTGTGCAGTCAAAGCAGTGTCAAAATCATATTCTGTGCATTGTTTTATGTGAAAATAATGTATTCTGATTGGCCAAAGAGCATTTTTATCATGTTAGTACTTTAACTGTTTTGTGTGAATAGAAGAAAAGGACAGACAACTTTGGATTTTATCCATCCAGCTTTTTCTGGAACTGTTTTGCTGGTGCTAGGTACAGATTCTTGCTTTGCTTGGCAGAAGTTCTCATCTGGAACAAAATTTAGAGCATCAAAAGCTATGCCTGATATCCAAAAGGTCTTGGAAATAATCTCCTAGTTCTTCCTGAAAGGATTTGCCATGAAGAAGCAGTAAAGTTAGCTATGGGAAGGGAGTATGAAATTTTTAGGCCACGTACACACTAAGATTTTGGGAATCTTTTTAAAGTGGTATTTAATCCTCTAAATTGTCATTGTGTGTTTGTCAAAATTCAGGGATGGTCGACAGAAACCAACATTTGTATATTGTAAAAAAGGAAACACGAATGCCAACGTGATCATTTGATGATATCTCTATCTTTCTGTCTGTCTATCTGTATGTCTTTTACAAACAGACACCCCCTACACCAGTTTTTAAGATATTTTGGTGTGTTACAAATTTAGTGTTGTAAGATTCAGTATGGGGTAATGAGAGAGCCGTTTCTATGGAAACATGTATTTATTTCAGCGTAACAAAGTGGTGTCAGACCAAAGAGTTCATAAGCTAACCTCTTGAAATTGATCTTTTATCTGAAGTGCTGTTAAACGTGAACATAAGTTTGCCACATGTTAGTGGCGGGACAAAGCGTGCCATGTGCAACCTATCTGGTTTTGTGTGATTCACACTGCCAGGCAGCGTTGTGGTTTGTGAATAGAACTTTTTAATCTGTCATAGACTGAATTAACTGTGTCGGATTGTTCGTAGAGGAGTGTGTGCTTGGATTTCATCCAATAACAGTGTGTAACTGTGGGTTGCTTCTCTTTCCATTGCTAATCCAAAACAGGTGCAGCTGCGCTAGCAAATGTTTTCCTGTGTATTGTACTGGTGACCGATGTTTTTGTGAAAACAAAATTAGGCCACATGGGGTAAATCGAGGAAAAAGTACATTCTCACCTAGAAAGCTCAAAACAGTTTATGCTGCAGATTTTAGCTAGAGCGCAGGCGTTTAGCAAAGCTCCTGGGCTGTTAGCAGTTTCCCAGGAAAGAGCGAGAAAAGAAAAAGACACAGTGATCTCGAACTAACAACTCCCAGACTGCTTCTCACTTCAGAAAGAAAACAAGCTGTTGCTGAACGAAATTGTTATTTGACAGGAGAAAACATCATTTGCTGCATTTCAAACCAACCCACTGTAAAACTGTTTAAACCTATCCCATGATGTACAGTACTTGTCATCATTTCCCTACCAGATGTGAGTGATTCATACATTGTCACCTGAGACATTTGCAAGCATTAGCTAATAGTCTTCTATGTACACAAGTTAATTATTATTCAGAGCTACACATCAGCAAACATTTGTACTGATAATGGTTAGAATTGCTTCCTGCTTGTGTGCCCACAAGTGTGTCAAAACAACCATCAAAGTGTTTTCTTGGGGCCCTAAAATCTCTTCATGGTCCTAAGCATCGGTTAACAGCTACTGTTAAGTAAAAGTTACAAACTAATCAAAGACCCTAAATAAAATAAAACAGAAGACACAAAAGCAGTTTAGTGCCTAAATCACCACCAAGAAAAAGAATGACTGTGACATGAGTGTGCTTCCTAAGATCTTACTTTTCCTGCAAGTCTTTTTTCTTAAAATCTTCTGTGTCAGCATCAGTACTAAGAAATGTATTGAAAGCGTGTCATATAACAGCATCCACTTTCAAGCAATCACATTTGACATTTTACTTAGGTCTTTGGTTTTGTTTCACTTCTTTTATTATTGTTCATTCCCCCCCCATTCCTGTATTTTCCATCTGTTTTTTGTTTGTTCCAATAGCAAATGTACTTGTATTTGGTAACAAGGCTCTGTTGTGTATGCCTGGACTCGGCTCAGTTATGGGCCATGAGCCACTTAATTGCACAATGAGAGCAGTTATGGACGTCTGTCTTTTTAGCTGTGACTGGAAAGCACATTGAGGGCAAACTCCCAATAATCAGACAGTAGACAAGGACTTCAAAGGAAACAGGAATGATAATAGTGTATCTAGAGGATTGGTTTGCTGATTGTGCCTCTGTTATGTGTGATTGCATCATACCCTGTTTCTTATAAACTAACTCAAGAAGTGTGATGTCATTCGTATTATGATGCCAGTTCTTGTTTTCTTTAACAGTTAAAGCCTGTGTGCTTGTTTTTGAGATAGAGATGTACAGAGGACCTCATTGTAAACTTATCAGACAACTAGTAAAAATACTTTTCTGTTACATTTTTCAAACTATATACAACGTTTTCCCTACAAATTGTATTGTCAGCATAATTAAGTGAAAGTCACATTAAACACATTCTTAGCATTTTGTTGTTCACTGTTCTAATTTATTAACAGCATGCTCTCAAACTGCCATGGATTCTGCAAGTTGTGCAGAAGTTGTGTAATAAACCAATATTATCTCAGCATGATTTGAAAATGTTCCAAGGAGAACTTTTGTGTGCTTCATTTGGAAGCAAAGAAATCTGATCGTTTGAACAAATGTTAACATGGTTAATGTCACAGTGTTTGCTTCTGTAAACTTGATTTTTAAAATCCAGAAACTTTCAGTTTACATAAAACGTTTAAATAAATAAATAAAATGGTTTTTAATTTGGTTCTTATCAGCTCAGAAGCTCTTTTAACAAGCTCCTGTAATTTGTTTAGTCTCAGTTCATTTAGTCAGCTTTAGTAGCTTTACTTCCAAATTAAATGGTTTAGTTTTTTAATGTATTAGGATTCAGATATAGTGTATTAGTATTCAGATCTAACTGTAAATGTTTATTTAAATTGAGATTATATTATTGACAGAAGAAATTATAAGTGTGCTTAAGAATACGGTATATGTTGAATTTAGCTATTTTATCTGTGGAATGTTGTTTGACAGTTTACACAAAAGTTGGTGTAGTAGACAGGAGATAAGAAATGTGATTAAACCTGAACTGATCTCAGATTAAAAGACAATCTGTCTCTCTGATCTTCTGTGAACTTCATGAAGCTTCATGCACTCATGTTTTCCAGCAGTGGAAAAAGTGATCATCTGAGGTCATGGATGATTCCTCAGAGCAATTTGCAAGAGGCAGTACTTCCTACCATTGTTGTTTAAATTATGTTCTTTGGGTTGCAAATTATTTTGAGGCACTGGATGAAGGTCTAATTATAGCAGAAGTCGACCGAAGCAAGAAAATGATCTGTGACTTCATCGCAGCTGTAGGGATCAGGAATCATGGGGGAAGTGTAGGAGTAACTTACATTTAAGATGTAAGAAGTTGTGTGTGGATTTGTTCCAGGGGAACTTTTATAAAAGCTTTGACATTGAGTTTTGTGCTGTTCCACAGTCATATTTTACATATGAATAAGCCCAAAAACATACAAACCTTTTAAGTAGTGCCACAGCACAGATTCTGCTGGGTAAACATCAGTCAGAACAAGGCTGAAGTGTTCTCCTGCCTTCATTGATGATGGATGTTCTTGCGCTGACCTCAGGTGACCTCTTCACCCCGAGGCCTCAGATTACTCATCCTTTCCACTTTGAAATAACTAACAACTTCACCATGAAAAGTGTTTTTTGTTGTCGAAGGCACACAGCAAGGCAAGAGAATTACTATGACAGTTGGTACCTTGTTAAGTCTTTAAATAAAGTTTAACGTTGGTCTCTATATTGAATAGGCCTAGGCCTCACTATCACTGAGAGATGTTGCAAAATAAATTACAAACCATGTCATGTCACAAATCTGCTTAATAATTTATGTTCCAACAGTGATATTACTATTAAAATATTATATATTACTTTAATAAGTTTTCATTTTTTTTGTTCTTTCATTATAAAAATGGAATTGTTACAATGATTGAGGGCAAATGTAACGCTTAAAATAAATTATTAAACCACTGTATCTTAACCATATTTAAAAAAATAAAAGACAGTTTTTGTTGTTTTGTAGGTCAAGTAAAACAATCTTACTTTATTAACTTATTTTTTTATCAGCTTGTGCTGGTCATCAGCATGTTTTTATTGCGGAAACCTACTGTAGACATTTACAATTGCCTCCTGTTACAACTGCCCCCATCATCCCCTCACCTATTTCATTCACTCAACTGCTCTCAGCCTGCTGTTAGGGGTAACCAACCATTCAGCTGAAAAATTGGATGTGACAGTTTATTTTGGATGGAAGTTTTGACCCTTGATATTTCTGTACATGCAGCTTAATGTCTTCATGGCTTTTCATGTTATTACTTCTGGCTTCAATTCAAGCTGACTCACAGCTGTGTGCTTCACCTGTGAATAATAGCTCCCATCTTGACATCAGCACGTTCACGCATGTAACAGTAGCTCAACCCCGAGTCATTTTCCACAGTGTTATTTGGGGGCCCAAACTTGTGGGCTTTGGTTTGATTTTGCACCTGGCCATTTGCCTTGAGTGTATAAAAAATTAGCCTTGTTCATATGGGTTCCCTTTGTTTGTATGAAGATAATGATGTATTTGTTGTATATGATATGTATTTGATGTATTTTCCTAAGTTGTATAGGGAAACAGCTGCAGATATTTAGGGACATTATTTGGTTTAAAATGTTCACTGTATTTTTCAGTACTGTATATGACTTCCTCGTTTACCCCTTATTTACACTGCATGCGTTTGCGTATTACATGGTGTATCTCACTTAGCAAAGAGAGGAATACTTCCCAGCATCTCTTCTACTGTATATAGGGGACAAGTTTAGTATATAGGATTTGGTATATAGGGACGCCTAGTGTCCTCATCAACACAATGTCAAGTGACTTACAGAAAGGGCACATTTCGGTTATGACTGTAATCTCTGTTTCATGATGGAGGGACCGAGACATTGTGTCCCTTCACTGACCTAGCCGGTTCCTTCTTTTAACTCATTAGCACGAGTGTGAATGAACTTATGCATATATGGGGAAGAGACAGATATGCAAATTCCATTTACCAATTTTCATTCGTCTTTTCTAAAATAAACAGAGACGATTCATAACCAAGATGATTCCAGATGTTTTTTTACAAGACAGTTCTCTATACATCACAAGGAAGGAATCTATGAAAGAGGACTATAGTTAAGCTTTTACCAGATGACTTACATTAAAACCATACCATCATAAGCTGAGGCCCATTGTAGTAAAATGCAAAAAAAAAAGGCTTTTAGACTGTGACACCACTCCTAAGATAATACAGAGTAAATACAGAGACAGAAAGACAAATGTTTCCAGTAATTATCCCAACCAAGGATTTTTCCTGAGGCATTTTCTAAGACAACATTTAATCTTCAGCTGAACGTATGGAAAAATTTCGTCTGCTGGATGTTACCGTAGGTTGTCACTCAACGGCTGTGCTTAACATAAACATTGTGCTTGTAGTTATAATCCGTCTCTTTTAACCGTTGAGGAAGATCGAAGATGCCAGACAAATCTCATTCACTTCAGACCATGATCTGGAACTTTGCCAGACGAAACAAATGAGATACACTAAAAGCACAGTTTCTCTATCCTTACAAAAATAACTTTCTGCTGCCAATAACAACCCAATCAGTTATACCTTAGAGGAAGAATAGAAGCATCAGCTATGAAACAATATACCTGAAGATTTTTTTCCTTTTGCCATTAAATACTTTCCCTTGAACTTTTGTGAAGAAAAAAATGGGATTAAAACCTTGCACACATATAATAAAAATGTGCTGATTTCTTCTTTCCACAGGTTTGCATACCTGAGAAACCAGAGAATCCAAACCTGTGCCTGTCTACACTGTCAAATGCATCAAAAGCAGATTGCTCCCTTTATGAGTTTCTAGTATCAACTAATTTGAATCATCATTTGTTTCTAAGCATACTGTATATCTGCAGTTGTAGCAATACAAACATTATAATGTTAAATATATAATAAATAACGTTTTAAACCAGTGGATTTCTGATGAAAATAGAAGTTGGATACATGCTATTTACTTATTTTACTGTTGCTAAACTCATTAAGCATTCATCACTCTTAAAGCTGATTGGTCCTTGTAGAGAACGT
>JAZGTK010003508.1:0-27145 GCA_036877625.1 Ambastaia sidthimunki
ATAAGAGTTAATACGGGTGTCACTCTGTTTTTAATTCTGTTCTGTACACACAGAGTTTGGTTTCCAAAATATTCAGGTAGTTAAAACAGTATTTACAATCTGTGCAGGGTGTACAAATCCAAACTCAAAATCTAGTTGTTAATATCTACCCTGCAGTAAAACAAAATAAGAACAATACTTTAGAAGAATAACTGCTTAATTTAAATTTAGATAAATATGGTATTTACTCCTAAACTTGTAGCAGTGTGAACATGGCTGAAGTGTTTTAACTTTCAGGGAAGGAAGCCTTTGAATATATATGTACCGTGTAATGCGTGATTTCCTTTTCTGTGCCTGCGGCAGTAGCCCTGGACAAAATCTCATCTTTTTTTAAATTAAAAGCTTCTAGTAATTGCTAAAATAATGGAGTTAGCACTCGCTGGGCCTCAGGTTAACTTTCTCTCCGTGTCCGGCACTTATGGCTTCCTGACACTTCAATGGAATTAACAGTCGCTCTGTTTCAGCTTAAAGGGCAGACGCGGGTGCGAGCTCTGAGAAACTGCTGATAGCACCAGAAGCACTCTTACAGCCGTTCCAGTTCACAGGAACACAAGATTTCCCAGACAATAACACAGACCTCCAGTTCATTAGTTTCATCGTGCCGTTCTCATTGTTCTATTTTGATAACGCTCTCGCTGTGGAAGTCCGACATCACTGCATTTGACTCTCATGAATTGTCCCTCCCTCTCCAAATGCAATATTTGGGAATTCAAAATGCTGCTTTCTAAACAGTTCCTTGTTCCAGGAGCGTACATCTAATTCTTCATTCACAATTGGGCAACAGCCCTGAGGTTAAAGGGTCTGAGATTTATTTAAACTTAAAATACCCTGGACACTGTCTGGCTAACTGCTATACATACTAACCTGCAATATTTGGAGCCTCTCGACACCACTACCTTAATTCTGTGCGAAGCCATTAATTTAAATGACGTTATGAGGGCAGCATTGGCAAGCTGAGTAAGCATCGCACGACTTCCGTTTTATTATAAAGTGCTTTTACAGTTGAAGAACAGATAGAGAGGGATGCGCCAATGAACTCAAGTCTCAACCTATCTTAAACCATCAAGCTATTCTTAATGCATGTGGTTTATCTACAGCTTAAAACTCCTGTGTTAGACGTTTCTACATGTCCATTGTTAGAACACACAGCATGAATCACAGCAGGGGTGGAGCTTCATGAAACTGGGCTGCTGTCAGGATGGGATAAACTTCTAATCCTCATCTCGGGCAGCTGTTAGCCTTCAGAATATTAACTGGAAAAACACACGCCTGGCCACACCAGCGTCAGACGTAAGCCCACGTTCTAGCGAAAGCTACGATATGAGGAGCAACAAAGTTTGGCACACAAGGTCAGCGCTCGCTCTGGTATTCCCCCCACGCGCTGTGATAATCCTCCACTCTGAGTGAGGTCAAGGGTGAAATGGTTGTGTAGGGTGCACAGGCAGGGCTACAGGAGGAACCAATACTGCCTGGACTACACAGGCTTAAAAACAGCAAGGCAAAGCCAGGGGCCAGGGAACTGTTAATACCCCTCAAAATTGTATGCGGCTTCTATGCCTGCGTTTGAAGGCCACAGATGAGAGGTGAGGAGGTCAAGAGAGTAAAGAAAGAAAGAAAGAAAGAAAGAAAGAAAGAAAGAAAGAAAGAAAGAAAGAAAGAAAGAAAGAAAGAAAGAAAGAAAGAAAGAAAGAAAGAAAGAAAGAAAGATGTGACAATTAAAATACAGATACTTGTATTCTGTCTCGTGCATACGTTTGGGCACAGCTGCAGGTATTAAAATGTTTAGCACGCAAACATATTATAAAGGAAAAGACACAGAGACCACAACAAACTTTGGCACCACATTTACAAAATGGAGAAATTTTGGAGGTTATCTCGCCTTTTTGACAGGTGTGCTCAGCCGTACACAAGTTATCTCTTCCTGTCATGCGCCAAATAAATGAGTAAGACACTTAGGATATTCTTGTTTGAGCGAACAGGCTGTGACGGGTGAAAACATCTGAAAACATGGAGTTGCATAACATGCATTACCTTCAACTGTAAAATGACTTAGCATTCACATAATCACTTGGAGGATTAAAACATACAGAGCCAACGCAGACAAAAAAGCTGATGTAGAAAGATGTAGATTCTCTGAAGAACAGAAACTAAAGAGCAGACAAAGCTCAGAAGAGGATGTACCGGGTTTGAACGTATCTTTTATTTACTCGTACTGTCAACACTGCTGGATTAAGCCAAGCTGAGGAGATTTGTACTCACCCTGTCTGAGAGGAGCTCATGGAGGGCAAGAAAAAAGAGAGATTGAGAGAGTGTGAGAGAGCGAGTGTGATGGGAAGGGGAGAGAGAGAGCCCAACACACAGCTGTCTCTTCTGTCTTCACCTAAAGCTCTCTGCAGGAAAACAAGACGCAGCTGGTCCTGAGCCAAAAGCAGCTCAGCAGGTATTGTACACTTCATCAAGTTTACTTATCTCTCATGAGCACATCCATTCTCCACTGTCTGACAAAGACCCAAGCTGAAGTTTTTAATGAATTTTGAATAATGCATTTGTTATGCAAGGCAACCTGACAATGTAGATACACTATATAATTCCCAAGCGCTGGCCCAAAACCGTACAGTATCTTATAAATAAACACAAACCCACATACTGTACGAAGATGAGAGATGCCAACAGTGGAGAGATGCCAACAGCAAGTGACAAGAAGCAAGAAGCAAGAGAGAGAGAGAGAGAGAGAGAGAGAGAGAGATAATAATAATAAAAGAGAGCAAGTGTCAGTCTTCTGGTAATAGGATTTGTAAGAATGGCAGTTTTGACAAACGGTTGTTAATTCAATGTGAATGGCTAATGTCCATCCAAGCTGCCCTGCAAATCATTTGCTTCAACAAATCCTCAATTAAGTAAAACACAGAAGCTACTGTAAATCAAAACACAAGTGTGAGTTGACTGAGGGCCAGCACAGGACAATTTCCAGGTCGTCTTGTTTTATGACTGTCTTTAATCTGCTCCATACCCAGTAAAGTGAGGACGATTGTATGGAAAGAGCTGCTACGTAGTTGCTTCAGAAATACATTTAATGCCTTTTTCCTTCCATTGATCTTCTATGTAGGAGGTACTGCTTCATTCTTTTTCACAAGTTTGCTTTTAGCCTTTTACAAATTGATTAAAACCTGCCCACTCAAGAAGGGCATCCTGGCCTCAGTTTTAAGGTATTTCACAGCTGTTAAATTGCCTTTTAGAGTATTCATGCAAAAGGAGTTTTCTAACAGCTACATGAAGCATACATGCAAAAGTGGTTTTTACCAGTACAATTTTTACATTTTCCAATTTTTTTAGATAACAACCTATACAAATATCTAAGCAATAATGTCATGCAAGGTTTATTCTCTTTTCCATGCTCAATACTTTGACATAGAATTAAATTTATTCAGACATTGTGTCCATAATAAGACAAAGAAAATCTCTTTTGTGTAAATCAAAGTTTTTGTTTCAACATGTCATAAACACATTAAGAGACAAGCAATAGAAAATTATCTGTTTTTGTGATGTCACACTAGGCAGCCCCGCCCATTGTTAATTCTGATTCGTCCAACACCCTGCTTTGCATAATAGAACATTAAACACCAAATATGTTCCAATTGGCTGCAACCGTGTCAGCAGTTTTATTTTCAGTGTAGACATACAAATTGCTCGCTAGCGAGCTCATCCGTTGCTTCTGGTTGAGACCTGATGTAAAACTATAAAAAACAACATCAATGGACAACCAATGTTTCATATTCTTCACAATTCTATTTAGCAACAAGAGTTCTGGGCCGGTGAGCCAACTCTTGAGGTGAAAGGGGTCACATCATTTTCTCCATTTCATTCTAGTCGATTGAAAGCAATCCAGCTCCAGACCATCTCAACATCACTCTATGTGAAAGACGGTTTTGTCTCGTCCTCCAGCAGGTACAAGGACAGAGCGCACCGGGGGGACGCTGCACACAAGCAAATGTGTGTGAGTACAAAGGCAAAACACTCAGTGACAGCTTCTGAGTGCTTTTAAACACAGCCAGGCCCACTCAGCTTCACCAATGCAGGCACTGCGTGCCTGCGAGGACAGTGCAGAAAGCTAAAGGTATGAAATATTTAAAGAAAAGCAGTGTTTTATTCTTGCTTTTTCTGAGTCATTCTTTTGAGCTCAGGCAGAAGGCTCTGAACTTATGTTGTGGTGTTATGCAGAAGGTTATGGTATGGGGGTGTTCAGTTAGATTTTTACCTCAGGTAAACTGCATATTATATTTTTACACTGTCATAATGCAGCATATTAGAACTGTTGCTTATCAAACACCAAATCTTTTAGGAACATATTGCACCTGTTTGCAATGGTATTGAGGTAAACAACCTCAAACTGCTGTTACATAATAACTGTGTTTGACATATAACCGCAGTTTGGAGACTCATGACCACTCTGTCCTCTGTTTTCTAGATGAATCCCACCTCTCTCATAGCCTTGCCTTTTCTCACATGTGGTACAGCTTTATTCCTGGTCTTCCTGATTTCAGCTGTGGTTCAATCTCAAATTAATCCTCAGATCCAGCCGTACTGGATCTGACACAGTAATGGCCTGTTCCTCTCCTGGGCTACCGAGCTTCACAAATCCACTGAAGAATTTCATTCTCCCCTCTCATTAAAGCAGCTAAAATAAAGAATAAATGACAGGAAGGGAAAATCTGCAAAAAGGATTTACCCAGCTAACAGGGACAGTCTCAGAGCATTGGCTAACGTTCCCTAAACCTTGTCTCAAAACGTTTTTGCAGTAACATTAGTGAAATGTTAACAGTATATATCTACATTAAAACATAGTAGGACGTTTTGAAAATGTTGAAATTGTTAGCTGGGTAGATGGCAAAGTATAGCAGAGTTCAGAATACTACACTCATGTTGGCACATAAAAGTATTTTCAGAACAGCCAAAATGTTTCACAAACAAACACACAAGGAGTGGATGTGCAGCACTTTGAGAATGATGGACGTTCTGAATTCTGTGGAAATCTGCTGAGCTTTCTACAAAATTCTGCGGGCACAAATCGTGTAATGACCAATTGTAATGGCCAATTTTAAACTCTGTGAGTGGACTAGACATCACTTTAGACAGTCTAGTTTGGCAGGCAGGACATTAACTGAACACATCTGCCAGAAGAAACCCTTGAGACAGCCATAAACCTAACTGCGCCAATAATCCCAACCACTAAACTGACAAGACTTAAAAATCATCCCCTATACAGTTCACTTGACAGAACTACAGCCCAAAGCATCACCCCCTCCTCTCTTTGCTGACTGGTTAATCCGTGTGAGGAAAGCAGGTTTGTACTAGATTGGGTCTGGCGGGGGGCGCGGAGGAGATGGCCAAGGGTTGACAACGGACACATTGTTTAATGGAGGTTCTACTGGGGCAGGCTTGGGGTGTCTGGAGCGAGCTCTCCAATTTCCCTGTAAGCTGAACTGCTCACACTCGCATTTCCACAGAGCGCCCGGGGTCAGCTCCGAGCCTCCTGTACTCCCAGCCTACAATGGCGTTACGAGCCCAACAATCTACAACCTCAAACTCAAATTACACACGTATTAAACCCCCACAATCTAAGAATTTTCATCAACCCCTCCGTGCTGTAATGATTTCTACGTTTTCGCTACACCACGCTGTCAAAGTGAGTCATATTTAAGCTGACGTATGGAAAAGCCGTACCCAACAGTAATAGGATTTAAAAAACACGACGCAGCGGCAAGGCGCTCCAGACATGAGCCGTACTTGTTCATGCATCGAATATCTTGGGCATCTTGTTAATGTTAATATGAAAACATCCAGCTCTGATTCAGCGTCATGATGGCAGAAAGGAACGAGGCAAAGAATTGTAGGGGATGGGGGGTGGAAAACACACTGTGTTCTACATACTGCCTTCATACCCAGAACGTCTTCCTTTGTATAACTCATGAGTGATGGCATGTCAGTCAAAATACATAACACTGCTTGAATACGGCTGGTTTATTTAGACACAGGGATGTGTCAATCAGCATTGAAACCGTCTGTCTTTGGTTTATGCAAAAATACATGAGGCTTTGTGCACCGGCAAAATAAGCAAAGAGATGCTGTAGAGTTGTACATGATTTTCAGCAAAACAGAAGTTAGCTGGTTTGAGGGCATGTAATGTACACAAATATATACAGAAATATAGAAAACAATAAGTCTCAGAAAACACGTCCAGGCCACATTTCACCCCAAATTTTTTATTAAAATGTTATCTTTATTTAATAAACCCAAATTAAGTGCAGTATAACAAATACCACCCTGATATATACATTTATTTGCACGAGTAAGATCTTTAGCATTATGATAATGACAATTGTCAGTATGTGTGAGGGGGGCATAAAAATAACAGCAGGCAAAAATAATTAATGGATATAAAAATATGACGGTAATATTATGAAATATTATCTTATAAAATACAATGCAAAATTTGTTTTTTTGATTTTAGGGTGAAATATGACAGTTTTTAATAGGTTTTGTGAGATTCACCCATATGTATATGCAAAATAGATTTCATAGAACACAAACGAAATAGATTTCACAGAACACATGAGGGAAAGCCTGAAACGAGCAAGAATAAACAGGTTACTAAGATCGATATTTGACGTGTCACATTTCCATTTCAGAGAAATCTTTGATTACTGTTTTTGAGTCTGAAGACATTTTTCGCAACAGAGACTAATTTACAAGCTCTCCAAGGCAGACCACAAAAAAAATCCCCAAAAACATGCAGACTCAAGGACATTTTAAAAACAACATAAAATACTGCTCTCACCTCTCCTGTCTCCAGTCTTTCTCTCTGTTATGTTTTAATAGTGTCATTTTTAATAACGCTGCTGTGAATTTTTTGTGTCAGTGTGGCATATTGTGTATAAAGATACATCGCCCTCACCGATTTTATTAAGAGCAATGTCCCAAAAACTAAGTGGATCACTTTTATTGCTGTCAGCCTGATACATTGCACACTGTTCGATATTATAACATCAGCAAAAGCAAAACAAAGTGCAAATATGCACTAACCCTGCTATTCAACTTATTGTCCCCCATAATTCCATCACAAGCATGTTTAGAAACCCAACCTTTCATACAACTCTTACTGGATTATCTGGACTTTGTTTATTGATTCTTATTTAAATTAACCTTCCAGGTACAGTATAATCTGATCAGCCAACAGAACTGCGTTACGCTCACACAGTACACAAGAGTTGTTTGTGAATCTATCGATATGCAGCATCTATATGGGATGACTCTACACAGAACTTCCCAAAGGCTAAACAGCAGAGATTTCTGTGGAACATAAATGACTCCCACAGAAGGGCAACTACACCCACAGGAAATACCACCACAGCCTGCTGTTCCCCAGCTAGGCATTAATTACACCTTCGCCAAGCCAAAAAAAAGAGGAATAAATGGCAAACACTGCATTAATTATTAATGCAGTGATAAGTGTCAACATCACTTCATTAAATGGCTCCACCCATGTCACAACTTAAATAGTATGAAAACAAATGTCTTAGGAAAGGTTGGTTTTAAACAGCGGATAGAAAACATTAATTGGAGCAGCTGACTGCTCATGAATAACAGCTGGCAGCTCTACAAACTGTAAGTCATTACATGTGATATCAAAAACCCAGAGCCGCTGGCTGCTAACACAATGACATGTGAACAGCACAGGATGACACAGGTAGTCAATGTGACCATCACTGCTCTGCCTCCATTCATTAACTGCCTACAGGAGCTTTTGGCCATTTTGGTTTCTTTCTCTGTGACAATGAAAGGTTAACTTGCTTTTCCTGAATACTGGAGGATTTGCTTATAATGCTTTAATTATGGCCATTTTATCAAATCAAATCTTTGATTTAGGTGAGTCACTTTACATATTCTCATTCTATTTATTTTAGCATGCGCTGAAAGCTAATGTAGATTATAAAAATGATTCTACGTTAAAGATGACGTGTGCAGTCAACATCCCAAAACAGAGCACGCCCATTTTTTAAACCCTCTCGGTTACAAAATAATTTTCAGAATTTTTTTCATGAACAGATTAACAAATGGGCATTAATTAAAGAATTCTAACATATGAACAAATGATACAAAGCAAAAAAATCAGACAAAAAAACTACACGCATTGTAGTTTGTTAGCATCTTTAATAAACTACAATCCCAAGATGACAAAAATCAAATTATAAACAATCCAAACTAATTTATTAATATATGGCCACATGATCACCCGCACTGATGTCGCCCCGTTCTTCACTTCCTGCCAGAAGTTCGACTCACTTTAGAATCTGCACGTCCCTCAGGAATATCAGACGCAGAGGAAGCGGAAAAAGGGTCCGTAATGAACGGCTGCATTTGAATGCATCAATCAATTAATGAGTAAGAGCTCTAAAGCAAAAAGGCCCCAATCAGAGTTTGCCGTGCTGCAGCTGGCTGTGCAGTGCCGCGCATTTACTCCATTCCAGTCTGGCATCTGCTCCTTCACTGCCTGCCGAGTTAATGTGCCCTCAGTAAGGGGCAAATAATGCCATTCAACTGTTTCCTATCTCCTATACAGCAAAAAATCTTGCTATTCTAAGCAAGCAGCGCATTTCGGCCGAAAAACTTCTGTCTGTTGCCACGATCAGCTCTAATCATTAGAAACGTAACTGCAGTCAGAACGCTGTGACCGGCCTGTTAGCGTTTCTGTGCCGCACAGCTTTCTGCTCACTGGGGCTCAGAGAGAGAAAAACAGTGAAAAATTGCCAGATTAAAGTCATTTGCAGCATCTGTCCAGGCTAAATTTATCTAAACACTTAGCTTTATTCAGTTACTTCAGTGCCTTAAAACCTTCAGTGTTTGTGTAAAAAGAAATACAGGTAATATTTTGGTGCAATTAAAGGCAGGGTGGGCAATTTTGGAGAGGCTAGCAGAAGTAACCTAGCTTTGAAAGCATAAAACAATCAGAGGTATGCAAATACATAGTTTGGATCACATCCAGTGATTGTATTTGGACCGCATGCAATGACTGGATGAATCATTTTATAGTCCTGTGCCTTCCTCTCAGGATTTGAAGACATTCCGGCATAAAAAAAATAGAGAAAAAATGATTTTACCTTTAACATTGAAACAGTACATCTGGGCATTTGTCTTACTTTAGTATCTCAGAAACCTTCTAAATCCATCTACTTAGCTTTCTGTGCAACGTGGCATCGTTTCAGACAACAGAGTAAAGAAAAATAATGAGCTGAGTTATTCACAGCGACCGAGTCCTGCCTATACACCATGAATTTGCATGATTCATCTTGATTATGGCGATGTCTGAGACTCTTAAGGGCCTGACATGAGCTTTGCGCATTCGCTAAGTTCATTACCCGGAGCTACACGGGACGAAATCCCCTCACTGCACGATCTGCATCAGGACACTCATTACGTCGTCTGGAGAATCAAACTCTGCCCTACAGACAAACAAAAAAAGCTCTCGAGGTATTACATACAGCCAGTTTTAAAGGGTTGTGAATTCAGTCTGTTCTGCAGATGAATCATCTTTGTCCAGACAGGGACAAAGCAAAACAGCAGTGGACATTTAAAAAAGAAACTCTAAAAAAAAAATATTTTACTCTGCTGCACTTTAAGGTTAACCAAACGCTTATGCCAAGCAGTGGGCGGAGCTTATGTGCAAGCAGTAAACAATAATCCCAAAATCAGCAAATCATTTAGGAGGAAGGTCACATGACGTAGTTATTATTCATAACATCAGCCACGTCCGGTGCAGTTTGTGCAGTGAGCTGTGGATAAAATAATTATCTAGAAATTAAACTACAGTCTGTAGTTTATGTGATAAGGTAAAAAAAATTATTATTTAAACAATAATTTAAAAGTTAAAAACACACGTGTGAGAAGTTCTACAAACCTTTATAGATGTGATGTATTCAAAATATCGATTCCTAAGTGTGATGGACTGAGAGCATTGACTATTTACATGCAAGAGAAGAAATGTTTAGTCTGTGATCTAATAACTTGCTTTAACTGACAGGCATTTTGTTCAGTCGCTGCATCGATGATGGTGTTCAATATTTTGCGCTCTGAAGCACATCTTGTTACCACCTTTAAATCATTCTGCTTGTGAGAGCAAGGGCACAAAGTCATCTGAATATCCCTAAGCACTGGGGGTGCATGCTAGACACAATCCCTGGCAAGCCATCAATCAGTCTTTTATGGAGAATGAGGGACTTTATGGTAAACGCTAAATGTGATGGGAGGGAAATTACTCTGCTAGCTTAATTCAATTAATTGAATTAAGCTAGCAGGTTACCCATGCTAGCTTAATTCAAACCCTTCCTTCATGCTCCCTTGAGTAAGATGCAACAAATAATGTATCATTCATGCCACACAGATGATTCAACATTTTGAAATCCAGATGAAACTTATGGAGATTTGTGTCTGCGTGTTCTAGTAGACATCTCCTAAAGTTATAATTTGATTGAGTAGATCAACACATCATTGCTATTCTTTGCAGGATCTGGCAACCACAATACCGTCCACATAAATACACCGCATGGCACAAGACCTTGTGCTCCAAGCTTTGATGCGAAAAAACGGAGGATGCGTTCCTGCTCGGCTCCAAGCGTTCCTCTGGTGATTACCTGCCATCTCCCTGACTGCTGCGTCCTGCTGGGGAACGTTCTAGATGAAGTAGCTTCTAGATGGAAGCTGGCACTTCAAACAGCAGAAAAGGACTGGAAGGTTCTCTGAGGTTTAATTGCGATGGAGAGCCTGCAGTTCTGCATGCGCCACAGACGCCAGGCCCAATTAACCGGGCGTACACAGCCTGTCGATCCATGAGAGACAGGAAACGGCTGATGCACTGTTTGCTTTTCTCTGACTAATGGATCGATATGGAGAGAGAAGTGAAGACGGGTCTCAGAGACTGGCAGAGAGGGTGACGACAACGTTGTTCTGGCAGAAATGGCATCTGACGCCAACACCGTGACAAATGATATCTGCTTTACCATGCTACTGCATGCATATCATACCGACAGCTGGTTTCTGCTTGTTTTACACCGGCTAGCTGCATTCAGAGGACCAGCGCACATCAGTGTGAATAATTACAGTGATGAGGCAAAGCGAGGTAAAGCCGAGGTCTGGGTCAATCTCACAGATAACAGAGTCAATAAAGAGAGCAGCGGTCTCTCCATCCCCTCCAAAAACACTGTTAACACCTGCATCTCTGCACCTATATGAACAAGTTACAGCGTTCACACTGCACAGGTCCTGCTCCCAAACTTATTTTTGCTGCTCTTCTCATGCTGAACTTATATAATACAGGGCTGGAATATCAGTACTACATACTAAGAAACAAGCAAAACAGCACAAACAAGGAGCAAAATATTGTTGTTTGAATAAGACGTCTTTTTGGCTTGAAGCAACTTTCACAAACAACACTCTCTATTCTGTAAACCTCACTGGATCCAGACAATTTAACATCAACAATTTGTATCAGGATCACTAATCAAGATTGTCATAATAAAAATAATAATTTTATGGATATTAAAATAAATACTGGATATTGTCAAGCCTGCTGTTATAGTTGCATTGTTGCTTTGCTCACGCTCTGCTGGGACAAACATTAAGAATGTTACAGATCACAGCTATAAGCTAAATGGAAATGACCAGACAATAGCTCTAAAGAGGTGAACACCAGCTGATGACATGGGAGATTGGCCCATTGATTTGTAATGAACATCCACCAGCTTTCCTCCATCCACTGCATGCAGTCGTGAGAGCAAGTGGGTTGAAGCTCTAACCGTGAAGCCTTATGAGTTACGTGCTAATAATGTGCTGCTAATGTCCCACAGCCCACTTACGGGAGTCACCGATGTCATCTGGCTCACTTAGGTGGAACGCTAACTGTGCATCTTTGATGAGGAGAAGAAATCTAAATGTAAAACAAAGGCTCTTTATAGCATTAAAGATACAAATGTAAGTGGGTGGAGATGAGGGGCCAGTCACAGCCAATCAAAACCTGCCCTGCTGAAAAAACGCATCATGTGACAACAAAAATTCTGGTTTAAAAACATAAAGTTTAAAAAAAAACACAGCAATGGAAGTGGAGTTCAAATGAAGTGGAGGATTTGGGAATATAGAGGCTGAGGGGGCAAGCAGGAGCCTCTCAGTGACACAGATGTTTAGCGCATCAGACGGCTCTCGTATGAGATGTGGAAAGAGCAAAAAGGCATATATACACACAGCAAAATGGAAAAGCGCTTGTGAAGAGAACGAACGCAACCTGAGAGAAGCACTGGAAAAAAAACGTTTGGGATGCACACTTCACAGGGCTGTGGAAACATCAGCCATGCCTCAGAGAATATTTTGGCAGAGAGAAAGGGAGCCTGAGAGAGAGAGAGAAAGAGGGAGAAAGAGAGAGAGAGAGAGAGAGAGAGAGAGAGAGAGAAAACATTACAGCTTCACCATCCCCTCGACACCTGGGAACTGTCAAAGCCTGATTCACAACTTCTGTCCTAAAGGAGGGGCAGAGGCGCAGACACAATAACACTCATTTTCAAGCGCGCGCTTTGAAAAGGAGGGTTGAAGAAGGTCTTCCTGCACTGAATAGCTCTTGATGAGGGTATAAAGTGCTCTGCAATAGGTTAATCACTGGTAATCAAAAAACAGGTGTTGAATATTTTCAGTTTCTCCACACGATCATCAGAACTCGGCAGCGCACGGTTTAATTAATAGTGATGTCCTCTTTGGAGTTTTTTCCCTTTCTGTTTATTTTCTTTTTCCCCCTCACTTTTTTTTCAAAAGCCATGAAGCAAAACTGATTGCATCGGATCACCAAGAGCAAATTGCTTTTCCTCGGCAGAGGAGACAGGCAGAGGTGGAGGAGGGGTGGAAGAGAGGGAGTTTGTCGTTTATCTGCAGCTCAAAACATTTGGGACTCTTCAGCTGGGTTTGGAACAGCAGTAAAGACATACTTTATGTCCGGGCCTGAACACACTCAAAGGTCATTTCTCCTCAAACAGAGAGTTGAAATACTGGATGTTACACCCGCTGAAGTCTCTGTACGTGTTTGCAATTTATATCAGACATTCGTTTCTGTATAACATCGGTGTGTTACTCACCTAGCCAATCCCTACATATCTGACAAGCTATTTAAAGTCAATGTATCTGCTTTGTGTTTAAATTATCACAAACTCTGTCCTGTTTTTCCAATAGTACATAGCAGTTCTAATCAATCTATACAAATTTAATCCCTGCAGCTTTGACACATGCCGGTGTGTGTGTGTGTGTGTGTACAAGAAGGCGGGAGAGGGGAGGTGGTTTGTGAATTCGGCTCCAGTCTCTGGATTTATTTAATAAGAGGTTTAATCTATAAAACATGCTCTCATCGCCAATTTATGCCCATTCAGTTTCTGCAGAAGGACAAGACTGAATTAAATTGTGGCTCATAATGTGCTTCCCAGAATACTTTAGAATGCGATTTAAAAAACAGGGCCGGCTGAGTTACGGAGGGCAGAGCAACCACATAAAACAATATTACACCCGATGCTCCTGCCGCGGCCGGGGATTAAAACACACTATAAAGACCAACATATATACACTCCGGGTTAAAGGATGAGATCGCCACAGCAAGGTCTCACATTTTTATTAGGGCTAATGGAGAAAAGAGCAAAAATAGGCAAAATCGTCATTTCATTTCTAAATAGTTTAAGGTGTGTGTGTGTGTTGTTGCTCTACAAAACAGCATGGAGAGTAATTAGAGGAGGATATAGACTATGGCATATCCAGGTCAAGAGCAAACATAAAGGCTAGACTCCAATTGGCAAAGGATTTTAACAAAATAGGAGTTTTATAATTAGACACTCACAGGGCGACCGCATGCCCTCACATCATTCATATACACCCTAATCATGTTGTTTCAGTCTCACCTCTGGATCTTAACTCTGTGCTTTTCAATCTTTACCATCTGACCTCTGGATGCCTGACAAAGTCATTGATCATCTCCATTACACAGATGTTCAGATACCGCAGCCGCGGAAGATCTTCAGATGATCTTGAGAAGCGATAGTTACTGGATCACAGAATGAGTGGGTCAATGCAGTACACAAAACTTGCTATTTTTAGTTACAGTAAGATTTCAAAGTGTGTGTGTGTGTTTTACTTTTTACTTTTACCATTAATTGGGGACAAACCTGTACTAAAAACTTCACAAATCTGAGCAAAAACCTTTTGGGGACATCCACACTTCCACACTATAAAAAAAATACTACAAAATACTATAAAACTATAGTAACCAAAGTTTTTTTTTTTTTTATTGTAAAAATGCAGAATGTTTTCTGTTAGAGTTACAGTGTGGGTTAGGTTACTATAACTAGCTGTGTATATAAACAATAGAAGTATAGCGAATGTATCCATTTAGACAGATAAGTAAACGTGTGTGTGTGTGTGTGTACTAATGTACGAGCCTGATCGTTCCACGCCGGGAGGTGTGGAGAGACACCCTGGCAGCGTCCAGGTTTCTCCCCGCAGTGCTGTCTGCTGAACTGTGTCCCAGCGGACCATTCATCAGCATTACAGAAGCGTCAGGCCTGCCAGTGTGGCTCTGGGAGGCCATCCAGCCCAGTGCCTGACTCATTTATCAGGTCCGTAATAAAGACTAGGAGAGCAAAGGCCCCGTAGCCCCGGCAAAACTGCAGCTGAGTGACTGTGTGCGTGGGGGTCACGGGGTCAAGCTGACAACCACTTCCTCCCCTCATCCTTCTTCTCCTGCACAGCCTAGCTCGACACGCGAGGGGAAAGAGGGCACTGATGAACTGCTGATTGAGTGATATTACCTGATACTAAAAGACAGGGTGCGACGCTGATGGCTTCTCTGAGCTGTATATGCTGGAGTGGGTGGAAGTGGGGCTGCACCCTCCTCTGGTGCTTCAGGTAATGGAGTCAAGCCGTGGAACTCACCCTTTTTAAGGGCTGATCTCAGCTGGGTTGAATGGCACAGTGGTTAAATCAAGCCATCAGTGACACTCTCAGCAGAGACCTGAGATGTTTGGCTGTACAAACTGGCTGAGCAGAGACAGAGGCAGCAGAGACTGACTCTCCTCTGAGGCCCCCTCTGATCTACTCTATTTATTTTAAGGATGGGTCACCATGGTCTGATAGTCGACTAGTCAACCAACAACGGAGTAGATATAGTACATGTCAACTATATGGTAGTATTTACAGCATATAGTAATTCAGACATGATTTGGGGGAAATTCAAAATCAAAACATACATATATATACAAATTTACATACATTATAAAACTCATACATATGCACATAGGATTTTTATAACATTTCCCCAAAAAACATGTCTGATACAGAGCTTACCTAATTAGTCAACTAGTTATGCAATTTAGGCAACCAACTGACTAGTCAATTACCACAAAAAGCATGACTCAACCTCTTTTAAAACCATTCTTACTCACTAATGTATTGTAGTCCTGTGCAAAATGTTTTTCTACTGTCAGTCACAATTGTTTTCTTGCACATTTACATGAATCTTTAACAGCGTTTGCATGTGTGCATTTAGTAAATGTATTTACATTTGCGTCTATCAAGGCAGGATCCAGTCAAATTGAGCTGTTGACCTTCCACTGTTTCTTGCATAGCCTATAATTTATTTGTGGTGGGCCCTGCTTTTAGCATGCTGTTTATGCTCAGGCTGGAATACTGGAGCTGTGCATTAGCTCAAGTGTTTTCCAAGGTAAAGAACCACCCGGATCCTCAACACACATATATTGAAGGTGACTGATTAGAACACACTGACTCATACACCTCTCAAAGCAAAAATCAATGCCCTTTTCATCAATACTGCACGTAAATCAATAGTCAATAATTCTATGCAGCACAAGACGCAATTAGTAAAGACAGAGTGGACGTGTCTGAGACGAGGAAAATTGAAAAGCTCTGTTTCGTTCAATCAATCTCAACTATGAGGCGCAATTTAAATGCTGTCAGCTAAAACGATGAAGGATGTCACATTTGCAAATATAAGCTGGAAAAAAGGGGCTTGTGAGATGACTGCAACGCATGTAGCGCAGCTGACAGCTGTAAGTGTAAAGATTCTATTCTTAAAGGAAGCGCATTAAAACTGCAGCTACATGCTTAGTGAAAATTACATGTGAATGTAAGATAGTGTAAATAGAAGCAAAGCGGATAAAAAAAAAATTCTGTTTAACACTAACATCTCATAAAGAATTCTAGCTATTCATAGATTTTTTATAGAAAATGTAACTTGATGTAATATTTATAGAAACAGAAAATAGCATACTACAGTATGTGAGATAAACTAGTGGGGTTTGGCAAACAACACTGGATTATCTCTTATTGCTCACAGATGGAACACAGAGCTTTTAAAGAAAAGGCAAAAAAGAAACGTGATTTGTCAGGCAAACTAAAAATATAATGTTTGTTTTTATGTATTATAAAAGGTCTGATTAGTATTGTAGTTTTAAAAAGGTATGCACATTATCAACTCCAATTTGCGTTACTATAATCTTCAACATTAATAGAAATTGTAAGACACAGATGTAAAGACAGAAACTGAAATATCACAGGCAAGAGTTTTACACTTTCCTTAGTTAACTAAAACACCAGGAAAGAAGCACGTAAAACTGTACTAAAGATGGAAACTTTATCCTGTAAAAAATGTTAAAAATAACTATTTAGCTAGAATTTAGCAAGAACATGCCTGAAGTTTAAAAACACAATCCTGATCTACATTAAAATCATGCTGCAAGTGTTTGTGCTTTTATGCTTAACATTTCAATTACGAAGTTCATTTTATCTTCTATAAAAATAAAGTAGTAGTTAAAGAGACTGTTTTACTTAAACCTGTACAGAATTTTCTTGGTCACAGATCTATCTTCTAAGTAAAACTATATGCAACTTTTAAAACACAGCTACAGAGGTAAAACTGAGGTATTCTGAAAGATTTGTATATATTGGACTTAAAAATCACAGCTGATGAATTAAAGCTCTTTCTCTCATCAAACTGTGATTTCAAAATGCCAAACCTGTTGAACATTAAAGTTTTCACTCTTACTAGACATGATAAGATTTTTTAAATCATTTTCCTAATGAATCTGTACAGGAGATGTAGAATGTTACCTTACTTTATATCTTCAAAACAGAATGAAAGAACTTCTAACTATTGCATTAAAGAAATAAAAGATTCAGAAAAATCCCAGCTTTAACTAGACTTAATATATTGCTGTATATAAATATCTTATCGGAATGTGTAGTAATAGCAAATTTACTGTGTTACGGTTTTGCTGTCCATTCTCTGCGTGCTTTATCACAATTCAGCCGGTGACTTTGTGACTTACGAGTCGATTTGTAGTGTCACACGTGACGCGCGAACGCATTTCTGCTCCTGTGCAACCAAAGTACTTATGAAACATCTTAAATAACCTCTCCAACACAATCTCCGAGCGTTGTCCTTCAACAAACGCACAACCAATACAGAATGCGAGAAGCGTGTTTCGCGCCCGCCGGGGTCCGTGGAGCTGCGCGCACCCTCTTCCGCTATTCGCGTGTATGCAGAACAAGTATCCAAATCACACAATTTTAAATATAAATGCTTACCTTGCCCACGCGCGCTCCCCACACCAAGCACAGCCAAAACCAGAACGATCACGCTCGCTTTGCAATTTCTGCTCGAGTTCATGTTTACGGCAACGGGGTCCTTTCTCAGAATACAGTATGTCCTTGTATTAAAACACTTTCCTAATTATTAAAGAGAAGCGGGACGCACACGCTCCGCGAGACTTCCGCGCTCCGCACGCGCCGCGAGCAACGAGGTCTGATCGGGTTTGTAATTGTGGACGGAGGAGCGGCAGAGATGGTGAAATTGTCTCGTACTGCTGTCAGCACCTCTTAGACTGAACCGCGCAGTTTCAGCACCGCGGACAGCTCCTAGCGTCCGCAACTGGAACAACTTCAGGCTTCGCGCAAAGTTTGTACCGTACATAATCTAATAGTGCCCTCGATTATATGAACTGGTACAATTTGGGGTTCATTTTCAACTACTTATTGAGACAAATGGGGGACGTTTTAGTTTCAAGGTACTGCTTTAATGAAACAAGTTATGTGCTAAATAGTGAATATTTATAAAATATGATAATATTTCAATAAATAATTCTAATTTTTTTTCTGTTTCTGCACAACAGCTTTTAAAGTTTTAATAGGTGCTTTTATAAATATGGCTATTAGAAAAAGCTCATCTATTTGTTTGTGATTTCATCCAGTTTTCTGCTGTTTTATGCCTTGCATCAATGTCTGTTTTATTGCATTTGTAACTTATTTAAGCCACTGCACAACACACTGATCAACTGCTGTTGCTTTGTATTGCTCTATAATTTTAAATAAACTGAGATATTGCGTCTTTGCACCAGTCACTTATAAACACATTTTTGTTTGATTTTGTTTCATTCTGTCTCCCTCTTGAAAGTGTCATTCGGTTGAATAATAACTTCAAATTATGAGCAAACCGCCTCCATCTACAAACAAGCAACTGTAGAATTAAAAAACAGAAAACATGCCTCTCCTAAAATTAGCCGTACAATGACCTGCTCACAAGTTTCCAGTATTAGCGCTTCACATAGAACTAAATGGTAAGAAAAAGAGCAACACTCATGAAATATACATGAGGAGTGTCAGAGGACTGTGTGGCAATAATATAGAAATGTTAAAGAAATGTTAAGTAATGCCGGGGAGCCTAGAAGTTATGAACGTTAGCCACCAAATGTTAATGCAGTCCTCATCTGCGGGCCATTACTGGAATTGTAGAAATCATCATCACCTTTTCATTCCCCTCATATTTTCCTCCGAGCCTGCTTACGTTTGTGGAAATCTCTCTCTCCAGCTCAGTGGTGAAAGCAAAACCTGTAATTACTGAACGCTGCAAAAGCAAAAAAAGCTCAATTTACGACCTGTTTAGACAGAAACTTAACAAGAAGAAAATAGACTTCCTGTTTGCAGCCGTTCGCTCTTAACCAGTTACACCGTTGCTTGTCTGTTCAAATGCATATGTTTCATAACAACAGGGTTATTCCCCGGAAGCTCGACTGGGCCCGGAGTTCACTGAAGCATTAAGACTGCCTGTGCCTACGAGCCAGTATCCTGAGTTTAAATTATCTCACTAAGAGCTGCGTGTCAGCGCTTAAACCAACAATCAGTTAAACCCAGAAACAAACTGTACAAAACTGAGCAGCAAATTACAGCCATTCACAGCATTACTGATGAAAACAGAGGTTGAGTACATGAGAACATAAATAATCACACCACCACACTAAATTTCCTGTACGTCCTGTCTAAACCACTGCAATAAAAATGGCTAAATCATTTTGTCAGATTGGTAATATAAATTTCACGACTAAGAAAAAAAATGGCACGCACTGTTGAAATAAATGATTTAAAAATTGAGTTTTTAACTATTTATATGAGTTCCTTTTGATTGTTTAGTCAATGCTGACTAAAGTTCATGAGCAAGAAAATTTTTAACGGTTAGCTATAACTATGTATGAGAAATTCATCAACAAACAATTTTGTAGATCTATGAATTCCTACAATCAAGCTCGTACATTTGTGCACACACACACACATTTCCATAGACTTTTATTGTTTTTATAAACAGCTAACCCTAACTCACACTCTAACCCTAACATAAAATTAAGCACCAAGCACCAACAAACTTCTTTTATCTAAATAATTTAAAGTCACACACACAAATTTCCATTTGGAAAAAAACGCATGAAAATTAAATATTAAATTAATATTGAAGGGATACAATTCTAGGCTTTTACATACAGCAGAAAGTTAAAGAAAAGGTCAAGCTTTATGAATGGTGGACACCTTAAGAGCAGCTTCCAAGAGAAGATGAGATTTATAAAAAAAGCAACCTTTTATTTCTGATCAGCAAGGTTGTATAGAACACGGCTAAAGCTATTCAAATGCACAACTCATGTGGGCAGCCTGTGACTTATTTAGCACAAGTGTGAGTGGTGATTTCTTCAGATGTACAGTAATTGGTTTTGCCTGCTGTTAGCGGGAGGCTAATGACGTGGAATGCTACAGACAACTCCTGTATTCCAGGACCTCATTCCCACTCAGTGCCACTTCAGAGGAAATCTGTTCTTCTGCCAAGTTGTTTTCTTCTAAGAAAAACGTCTGCTTCAAAGTAGGTAACTTTGCTAGTGTGTAATTTATTTTTAATGACTGGGTCACTTGTTTCATGCTACAAAACAATATTTCCATTCTCCTGCTTTTTGAGATTATGGCCAAACAAATTGGAGAGTTCAGGGTTTAAGCGAGTTTAATAAGAGTCCTTTCTACACCACTGAGTCAACTCGGATAGGACGTGGGCCTCATTTCCTGCTCGCTCATAGCCTGCCAATCTTGCCGTCATTCAGTCTAACAAAAGTTTAAACACCTCTCACTGTTTGCAACACAGATGAGCCAACACAAAAGCAATAGATTCACGTATAAACATTAAATATCTAAAACAACAATAGTGTGAGAAATTTCAATCAAATTATTTAAGGAACATCTTGAAAGCCACTGTCACAGCCTTGTATCTAGTCTCGTTTGTGTTCAACAAAGCTCGTCTCAAAAACAAAACCTCCATCATCCTTTTATCAGCTGTGCTGAGAAAGGCAATAACACACTCTCAACTCGAACCGTAATGAAATCTATGTTTTGATCTCACCACAATAATTGAGAACAGAATTTCGAACTGTCAAGACACCGCAGCTCTCTCAACATCTGTTCTATACAATCTCATCACCGTCAGATCTCCTTACCCACCTGAACATCCAACTCTCATCAAGCTTCGATGCTCCATCTCTTTCTGTTGAGTCTCTTCCCACCAAAAGCTATTTGAATAATTTAAATCATGTGTGCTTTACGTGAAATACACAAAAGACACTTTCACTTTCCTCTCATGCATAAAGCAGAGATTTGTTTTTTTGTGGCCTCGGTGTGAAGCTGCATTTTTGCAACCCTTGTTTTTGTAGGACCCAGTGTGTATTCTGCAAACTGTGCAGATAGCATACTTTTTCCCGATGAGGTAATTCCATGTGCGCAAGCCATCTGGCAAAGCAACAAAACCAAATACAAACAACAACCTCGCAGTCCAAGACCTCCTTTCCCAAATTGTATTACATCATACAATATGCTTTTCGTGTACACTTGTGCTTTTTTATGCCGTAAATGGCTTTCCTGTCATGGTTTATGACATACATGGCTGAGTGAATCTGCATTCTGTACGCTGCATTTATTATCTTGCGCATCCTGAGGCTAAAGGAATGACTCATGTCTTAAACATTCGGAAACAATAATCCCAGTGGCTACTAAAGCAATATCACACAAGTAAAGTGGCCGTACATCAGCCCAGCTGTGATTCCGCTGGTGGCACAAGGCCGCAGGTGATCTCAGCAGGCTTATATATGACTGTGGCAACACCATCATGAGTGTAATATTGCTTTTATTTAACAGCTCAACAAACAATAAAAAAGTACATATTTTTAAGATAGGCTTAACTAAAAAAATACATAAAGTCCCAAAAACCTTTGTGTGGAGCCATTTACTTTTTCTTATTTTACTATGGGAACTATTTACTATTACTGCATCCAAGCCTCGATTAATTTGAAATAACAACATTGTGCATTAAATGTTATTTAGAACAAGATGCTTTTTCCAGGAATTGAACCCGCAACCTTTGCTCTACCAATTTAGCTACAGCAACACTGTAGCTCAAAGAGAAAAAAAAAAAAAAACTTTTGTTGGAACACTGCTAAACAAAACCATGAAAAAATGAATGACATATAGGAAATGTACAGTATGACCGAATCCCTTTATTTATGCTGACCCCGTGATAAGCAGTTATAAAAAAAGTACATACAAAACTCTGGAAGCATTTAAATGCATTTAAAAGTATTGAATGAGGGCAATGGCACTCAAATTACAATATACTATAGAACACACACAACTAAATAATGCTAACATACAGTGCACAAAAGCCTCGAGGCCTCGCTGCATGTTGCTACAGCACATCTAAACCACATCAGTGCCCTTAACTAACTGTTCATTTCTGTGCTATCAGATAGTTCTGTTGCTTCCTTTCCCAGAGTGCTTTGCGCAGTGAAGCGTGGCCACGTCAGAGCGGACTGAGCCTGGACTAGCCACCACAGCTCAGACACTCTTTGAAGCCAGGGTACAGGCTAAAAACAGCCTGCAGACCCAGCAGCCATTCAGCCTCATTGGGCAGAGATCTGTCAAGCAGTCTGCCTGCGTGCCTGGCCTCACACATAAATGCAGGGGCAAGCATAAAGCATCTAGCTAGAGGGGAAATGAAAACCTTGCACCATGGCAACATCTGTTCTGAACAAAAATTGTCACACTTGCCATTTCTGTGTTCTCTGGCTGTTTTAAAAAAAGACCAACAAAGGAGTAAAAAAGGAGTAGAAAATTAAACGCAAGATGGTTTAAGTGCACTGACACACGTTTCACAGAAGTCCTATACATCAATACATTCATTCCTAAACTTGCTTTGCCAAGCAGCAAGTCACAAAGTGTACTTAAATCCCGGTCTAAACACGGTCTAAAATATTTCTAAAATCGCAGTTTATTAAACTAGAGCGTAACAAATTCAGACAAAAATCCCTGGGGCTCCAATAAGACAAGACAGCATATAAACTACATGACTGTATTTCTCAACCCAGTGCACTCCCAGGCTACAGTATTGAACTTTCAGAAGACATATTTTGCTTTTTTAAGTATTCCAGCAATACATCTGTCAGCAGATAGTGACCCTAAGCTCCTTACAAACTGCAGTCAACACACTCAGATACATAAACCACACATCAACAGTTAAAGGGCAACACTCAGCAGGGCAGATAGGAGTGTCTCTGGGTGAAGAGACCTGCTCTTTCTCTGCTCAGTGCAGTGGTGTGGTCATACTGTACAGAAAACAGAGCTTCAGATCACCCTCATGAGCAGCCTCGAACCCTTGGGGTCAGTCAATGCCAGACCTCCTGTCATCTGAAGGGGTTAGGACAAACCTGACAGTTAAAAGACTGGGAATGGTTTAGTGTTGAAACTGAAACAGTCACACAAGCACAGCCAATCATAAAACATCTGATGTTTGATATACACTTATGAGGGGCGGGGTTACGCAGTGCAACGCTGCAAAAATGGGCGTGGCTACCCAGCACATCACCATATAAATCATGGTTAGAACAAAAACTCACATTTACATAAAAAAGATTACATCTGGTTTGGATGCTGTGTAAAACTGAGATGAAAAATACTTTTTAAAAAAGACCAGACTTCATAATTCACTTCATTTACTTCAAAACAAATAAGAGGTGCAATTCATACCACAAATGTCTAAATAAGACAAGAAAAATGTAAAACAACCATCAGTTTACAGCAAATATGATAATGCAGCAAGAAGCTCTAAACAGTGAGACCTCTGACTTAATGTTAGTCTGAACACTTCATGCCTCCTGGAAGAAACTAACAAGAGCCTGAACTAAAGCTTATGGACCCCCGGCCATGTCTCAGTTTGACCCCTACATGTCTGGGACTCATGCTTCCCTCCGTAAGGGCAGCAGTGTTAGCAGTAGGGTGATTTTACCCCCGAGATGTTTCTAAACGGTGCATGGAGAGACTGTCTGTATCTGAATAATTAAAGACACTCTATAAATTATATATAAAGTTTTAAAAATATGATTGAGTCTGAAACATATTCATTTCTTTTATTACAAAACCAAATTAAGTATTGATCTTTTTTTGGAATTACTTGAATAATAAGAAGCAGCCAATAAAGGCCTTCAAAACTGTTTAAAACACACCTCAGTGTGATACTTTGGAGGGTTGTTTAAAAAAATGCCAAGGGTACATTTTTGCAAATTCTGGGGTGATCACTTTAAAAATGCTAACACAAGTGTTTATTTTGGAGAGCGAGAGGGAGACAGAGAGAGAAAGAGAGAACGTCTCTCCTTTAAGGTATTCAAGGTAATCCCATTCTCCCCGGGTGATCACTGACACAACATTTTCTTGCAACCGAACAGCCATTTCAATTGGCACCAATGAGGCCACAAAGAGATGAAATTGTTTAATCCTTCACCAATTCATACACAGCACACAGTCAGATGAAGTTATTAGCTCCGCGTTAACAGCAAGGAAGCCAATTACAAACGGCCGCCGGATTCGAGAGCAGCGTTACCTCTCACAGCTACGATCTACCGCGAGAGACCTCCAAATTCAATTCTGTTTATTCTCCGCAAGGAAACCTGGAAAACCTTAAGAACCCACAATAATGCAAAGGCTAGTAAGCCACTCTTAATGCATTATTTATAGGTCTTAAGTTATTCATTAGACAAGACCGGGCACAATCCCATTCTGTAGGCGTGGAAGACCATGAATATTAACAAGGAAGACTTGATATTTAAACATGCCGTGGAATAAATCGGCGGAAGTAAATGCCAAGTGAATAACACAGCACGTTAGTTACAGAACGCCAGGATTTGCCTCATGCCTGTTGTTATTCTAAAGCATGACCTTTCCATTGGAAGATTGCCACTTCACTTTCTTTTGGTGTTTGGAAGACTTATAAAGTAAAAAATGCATTATTAAATAAAATTATATATAACAAATAAGCAGACCGACATTGAATGCTGCAGTTCTCCACGGTCAAAGAATAACAAAAGGCCTGATCTACAACCATTTCAGCAAAGCCATTGTTGAACAAGTAACAGAATTATCTTGTCTTATCATTGAGCTACATTTATGCAGTTGGCGGACAGGTTTGTCTAAAGCAACGTACAATGCAACACATTAAAAATATACACGTTATCAGTATGTGTGTTCCCTGGGAATTGAACCCACAACCTTTGCGCTGCTAACGCAACATTCCTCAGTGTTCCTTAGTTACGTCGCTAAAGGTCATTTAACTTAAAAATAACCCTGATGTGACCTACAACCAAGGGCTATTTTGTTTTCCATTTTTCTTGTCCTCCAGTAAAATTTGCTCTACCTTTTCCACGAAGGCAAGAACATACAGTATAGCAATTCCCTGATAAGTGTACATATCAAGAAACAATGTGACAGCACTTTTATCCCTCAGGCAGTAAAACCAGGCAGCATGGTTTTCTCCCGTCAAACTGTTATTGATGTTGAGACATGGCGATGTTCATGAGATTGTCCTGACACTGCAGTTTAAACGCTGCTGTACAGCCAGGCAGTAAACCCTAAAAATACTTAAGAGGCTTGTGATACATCATGTCAGAGGGAAACTGTACGTGCTCGTACCACAAAGGGCCTTTCAGGAAATAAACTTTCACTGCCTACAGATGGTGGTTCTGGGGTCCCAGCAAGGGTCTGGCTCATAAAGAACATGAGGCACCATTTTATTTCACTAGCTGTGTTTCTGCCCAGCTGTGTGCTCAGTCAGCAGGGTTTACAGTCACAGATGTAATTATACAGCAGCTTAGCAGCTCGAACAATGAAACAGCCTGTTCACCATTTATGGCCTCCCGACTCCCACTCATAAAATAATATGCCAAAATCAATACGCTTCCAGATACGTCTCGGAAGGCACAAATCCAGCCTAACAAGCTGAAGGGCATAGAGGGGTTAATTGGGACGTTGGAGCCATCCTTCAAAAGCTGGAGAGTGAACAGTATGAAGTTAAGATGAATGAGGGGAGTTTTGATCATACACAGACAACATTAAAACACAATAACTCTCTGTCAGATGCAGGTCATGCTGCCACGAGCTGTCAGTTCAGCTCGACCAATCCTAATTACGCAGGCTAAATAAATATCTCCAAATTAAGTAAGTCTGTTTTGTATACATTAATCATGGATTGATGGATTGCACCAAGTTGGAGGAAATCTGCATTAGTATTCATCACAATGGCAGGATGCTTGCAACCTGCATGCTACAAATATTACTTGCCTGCCCCCATTTTTTTAACCAATCACAGGTGACGTAAATGTCATGTGACTAGAGACAACATACAAACAGGTGTATCTCCATTAAGATCAATATACAGCACTACAGAAAAACTGCTTTCACTAAATTTGACTGCATACTACAGTCTTCCAGAATGTCTGTGGGGAGGATCAGACTACATCTGTCTATGACAGGCTTCAGCAGCAGGGGGAGCAGGACCATCTGACCCTCTCCAGACCAGACCATCCACAGGATCCATCTGCTCAGACTCTACAGTGCCATGTCACACACAGAAGAACCCAGCAACAACCCTGACAGACACAACACGACCTCATTGTTTCACCAGCCTGGTCTCATATTTATCTGCTACAGTCTCACATTTATGAAAGATTGTGTTGAATGATGTTTGATCTTACCGATATTACTGAAGAAGTTCGTTTTACAACGATCACGACGTCAGACGCTGTAACTATAGGGTCACGGATAAACAACGTCAAAACGTCCTCATATGTTGCTAGATGACGTCACTGGCTAATTAGCATATCCGTGGCGTCGTATTTGCCCATAGACCAGCGTCAGTCTTTACATCTGTTTGCTTCTCATATTGTATTTTAATACAAAATAATTCCCATTAAAGCTGTAAACATGTTAAAAGATAACTCAGAAATAACTCTACGAAAATGGTTATTAGCGACAGGTGTTCTCACGCGCAGTGCGCAGCCTCCGTCCGGGTAACAAACCACGAAAATAATGTTCCGTTTTCATACAGGTGTTTTGTTGTTTAACGCGCAAAGTTTGCAACAGTGTTGTCGATCACACACATTGAAAGCCAGACGCTTAAATTACACAGAAATTTATTTGAACGCTTTGAAGTTAAACACGTGTCAGTGGGAACGTACCGTAAAATAATGCTTATAGGAAACATGACCGCATGACATTATGAAAAACTGCTCTAAAAGCATCATTTGAAACCTTAAATTTTATTACAATTTTGAGAAAGTAAGCCAACCTACTGACAACGTTCCCTGGTAGCGGTATGTCATGTTTGTGTGTATGTTTG
>JAZGTK010003509.1:0-27143 GCA_036877625.1 Ambastaia sidthimunki
AGTGTGAAGAAAACGGATTGCATGTTAGAAAAGAACATGTTCGTTTAATTTTGACTTTTCCTCTTTTAGTTTCTCAATTGCATCTTGAGAAACATCTCGTGACTTCAAAAAATCAACAAAATCTTCTTCCATGTTGTGACTTTTCTAAAACTTAAGCTCTAAGCACTCTCACCCCCTCATTAGTAATGATGCTAATACAAAATATCTAAACCGGAAATTGCGACCGTGTGTGCACGGCATACATTTCTCGTGCGCACGTAAAAGTTTCTCGTGCGCACGCCATACATTTCTCGTGCGCACGCAAAAGTTTCTCGTGTGCACGCCATACGTTTCTCGTGCGTACGCGAAAGTTTCAGGTGCGCACGCAAAAGTTTCTCGTGCGCACACGAAAATCTTGTTTTTTTTATTTTTGCAAATGTCCCTTTAGGGGCTCCGTAGCTTTGACATCTTGCTGGCTAAAAAATCAAATGTATGTTGTAAAAATAATGTTATTATTAGTCATACTGTATCATTAATTTTCGTACTGAAAAATGGTGGCGCCCTTGTCCTTGATCTTTTTTAATGGTTACATTTGTCCTGTTTGTTATACATTTTTTAAATATAGTGCAAATCCATTTACTAAATTATGCTAACCAAAATATTTGCTTCAGTTCCGCTTTAACCTAAATTCAACGACTTATGTTTTAGCTAAACTTTAAATGGAATTATAATTAATTTCAAGGTTCAGGTCAAGGTTTTTTTATTGAAACATGCAACTTTATACAATGTTATCAAAAACAAAATATAGCCATAAAATATAAATTATAGTCTGGTGAAAAACACCCCTTATGCACATTATTCAGCACAATATGTCAAAATACCTGACACCTAACACCTAATGCTCCTCATGAAAGCTCTTGAAAAATATATTTAGTAGAAAATATTTTTAGTTTGATACATTTTAGTCGAACAGTGGGGTAAAAGTTCTTTGTTACTGTCCACTACTAAAAACAGTAAGATGAAACCCCCAATATTTAGCTTGTTGTTATTAATAAGGTTATTAATAAAGCTATACTATTCTGCAAACAGTATAAATATAGTCAAGTAACTGTAGTTAACTAATCCCCAACACTGAAATGCACTGTTTATAGAAGAAAAGTTTAATCCATTGTGAGTCAGGTGTTACTAATATGGAGTTGTTTTCTCTCAGAATGTTTACCAAGGGATCCATTCAAAGGCACAGACCCTTTTGCCTCTGACATGCTCTTTGTTGACATATCCGAAGAAAAGTGCCATCAAGATTGCTTACTCACTGCAGAGAACAGTCTTCCAGAAACCGTGCACTGCCCTCTCCAGTCTGTTGTCTTCAGAGACAAAGACTATGGGACCTTTAATACTCCAGTTAACCTGCCACTAGATACTCACTTCAAACAGTCCACTGGAAAGCTTGATCGAAGTGTGTCCTTACCCACTGAAAGTGTCAAGTCTTGCAATGATGTCTGTCTTGAAGTTGGAACAAACCCAACACAAGATCAGATTCTTGCTGCAGTGCAACCAAATCTATTAACAGAAGCCGCCAGTCCACAGCTTAATGAAAATGGTATTTATAAATCTGGCTTTAGTCACAGTTCTACAGAGTCTGATTCCTTAGATGGTGAGTACAGTACATTTGCTGCAGTTGAAGAGGAGGACAGGGTAGAAGTCCAGGCTAAATTCTGTTTCACTGGGAGAGTCGACTCACTGTGTGGTCTACAGAAAATCATTGAAGGGACATACACTGAGTTTCCTCTTAGTCCATGTGACCCTGAGCCTTACCTGGGTATAAGTGATACTGAGAAGACTTTTGTACATCTATATAATATCACTCCAGAAAAAAAAGCTGTAAGTGTCAAAGATTGTTGTCATTCAGAACTAGGAAATGATAAAAGTTCCTCCACTGAATATACGTTTAATGATGCAGGTCCGTCATTTAAGGAGCATGAAATAGACAATGATGTGTGTAATCACCCATCTGCTGTAGATGCATGTGATTACAAATATGGAGATATGTTCTTTTTCACTGTGAGATTAGATCCTGGTAGTCCTGAGCTACATAATCCTACTTCAGGTTGTCCTGAGTCCAGTGATGTAAATAAATGTGTCACCCTTATCCAGTTGCCTTGGACAAATACTGATTTGAACTCTGAATTTAATGACACAGAAGAATTTAAATGTTGTGCCCCAAAGCTTGAAGATACCAAACAACATAGCCTGATTACTTATGACAAAAAAAGTTTTGACAAAATAGAGGTGGAAAGTGCAATAAACAGTCACCTCCCTAAACACAATGAAATAGTGAGGTCTGATTCTGAAACAGGGAACATGTATACACCATGTTTTACATTTGAGTGTCCAAATGATTGCCAGATCATGCTTAATTCAGAGAGTAATGACCAATGGGAAGCAGATTCAGGCCTAGATAAAAATATTCCTAATTCATCAGTGCTGGATACAGATGGTTATACACCTTTTACAGAATTTATAGGTCAAGCCCTCTTTACTTTGCTCAGCAATACAGAGATATCACCTAGTGACCAGCTTTCTGCTTCAGAGAAACTCAGACTTGAGTCCAGTAATTCACAACATGAATCTCATTGCTCTGAAAGGTTGACCATAAGCAAATCTGAACTCCAGTATTTTGACCCATTCAGTCCCATATCTGCTGAGTCAGCTGACTGTGTAAATGAATTTGAAGGAATGTACACAACAAATTATGTCTCTCACAGTGCCACAAGACTTGATTCTGGATATCATGAAGTTGATAACCCTACCCCTTTTAGTCAAGAGCCTATTGACGCAAGCAAATGTAGCATTAATTCTCAAGGTCCATGTTTGGAAACAAGTAAAGAGAGCAACTCTGAATTCTATATTCCTGATCCTTTCAGTCCAAACTCAGCTGACACAGGGATATTTGACTCAGAAATTGAAAACTGTGAGTCTGATTGTATGACTTGTAACTGTCAGTCGTTCAGTCCTCAACCATCTTACAAAAATCTGAGTAATCCTGATGAGAAGCAGACATCTTTCTTTAATACTGCATCCTATGGTGTGATGAGTGGTCATCTCAGTGAATCAGACATTAATGATTCTACTTCACATCAGAAAGATAAACCTAATGCTGAAAGTACTGAGGAAAATGTTGTCCCTGGAATAATCCAAGACAGACCTACTGCTCATAGAGAAACCAAATCTCGGTCCATGGCATCAAATATTTTGAATTTGTCTCAGGTAAACCACCAAAGTTCTGAGTGGAAAACCTCTGAGATAATCCCTGAGATATTTGATTCAGTGAAAGATTCTGTTTTTGAGTTCAGTTCAACTCCTTTTGACTCCTGTGTGCGCAATATAAACAAACAATCAGAAGAGTCTACAAATTGTGCTGTAAATGTTACAAAAATGTCTGACCCTGCTGATATTGACTATTTTTGCTCTGAGCTTAGTAAAATGGTATCCTCACGTTCATCTGATTTTCTTCAGCAAAGTGTGACAGAGATGTTATTTGGCTCTGATCCAAACACATCTAGCTTTTATCCCTGGGATTTTGAAAAGCAGCAGCACAGTTCTTAGTTTTACTCGCTGTGTGCTTTAACCAGATTAATACGATTTGCCTCTGCATTTAACTCTGCAGTCAGCCTAATACAGTATAATTGTCTTTTGTAGAAGCATTTCAAATTTACAGTCCATGTAGTGTTCCACATGTTTTTTTAATTATTGTATTATTGTTGTTGTTACCAAATACTCACTGCTGATATGTAGCATAATAAATACAGAACATTTTAAGCTTCTTCTGGCCTTTGGAATCATGTCTGTTAAAATTACATTTCACATGGTGCTACTATGCTGCATTTGAAAGAATCATTATTATCATTATTATATTATTACATGTATGCATTTGGATAAAGAGTTAGGGTTAGGGCGTCAGAGTTATGTCCTGTACCCTTTTTAGCTCTTTTTTAACCCCCTTTTATGTTCTGTACATAACGTCAGAGTTATGTCCTGTTTTGTTTCATTGCCTAGTTTTGTTTTTTCCTCTATGACCTAGTTTTTTTGTGTTGTTAATTAGCCATTATGTTCACATGTTCCACAATTAATGGAGTTAATAAACTTATTTAATTTCTTGTTTGACAGTGTATAAATACTTCCTTTGTTCCTCAGTTGCTTGTCCTAAGTCATTGTTAAGGTGTGTGTTTCCGTTTTCTTTGAGTTTTGTTGATTAAATACTATTTGTTTATTCATCACCTTCATAGACTTCTTGTACAACTACTTGTGATATACGCTTTTATCCAAAGCAACTTACTGTCTATTCAAGCAATACATTTTTTATCAGTTTTTGTTTCCTGGGACCCAAACACACAACCTTTTGCACTGCTAACAAAATGCTCTGCCAGTGGAGCTACAGGAAGTAACCCTTGTACCCTGATAGAGGGACTGATACTTTGTGTAGCCCAATCACCTCCAATCTTTTATATAAAGGCCAATGAAGATTGATAGTGGAATTTGCATGCCAGTCTCCGTCCCCAGTATCCAGGTATATATACGCAGGTTGGCATGTCGTCCTCAGAGAGAAGCAGCATGTCCTCTAATGTTGTGACCGACATTGCTTCATCCTCGCAAGCCCCGAATGAAATGGCAATTTCTCCCCCTGGGGCTGGCCAGGTGCTGCACCTGTGAAAACTCGTATGGAAATGAGACATCGGGACTGCACATTCACGACTCCGGATAACAAAATCTGAATGAGTGTTGCAAGCCAGCCCGCTTATATACCTGGATATGGGGGGCGGAGACTAGCACACAAATTCCACTCAGCAATCTTTATTGGCTTTCATATAAAAGATTGGAGGCGATTGAGCAAACTCCTATTGTCATTCTTAGATCATTTCGGATCATTTTGGAATCATAAAACACTCCCTTTTCTTAAGACGTCCAAACCCAACGTGTGGATGACAGACAACCAGGCTCCAGAGAGTCTGGTTGCAAAATTTTTCTCCAGATTTTTCCACCAGATATCAGCACCTTTGACACTAACAGGACAGTTTTTGACACCCTGCCCAAGCTTAGGGTTAGTTTTAACAAAAATAGAGGTGGAAAGTGGAATAAACAGTCACCTCCCTAAACACAATGAAATAGTGAGGTCTGATTCTGAAACAGGGAACATGTATACGCCATGTTTTACATTTGAGTGTCCAAATGATTGCCAGATCATGCTTAATTCAGAGAGTAATGACCAATGGGAAGCAGATTCAGGCCTAGGTAAACGTATTCCTAATTCATCAGTGCTGGATACAGATGGTTATACACCTTTTACAGAATTTATAGGTCAAGCCCTCTTTACTTTGCTCAGCAATACAGAGATATCACCTAGTGACCAGCTTTCTGCTAACCCTAACCCCTAACCCTAATTCTGTGGGAAGGAGAAACACCATATGGCCCAAGAGAGACTAAAACATTCCAATACCCCAAAAGAAGGACTTTGTCTCTATGTGACCACAATTAAACTGTCCTAAACTATAGATATTTACTATAGAACTAAACTATTGAACTGTAGATATTTGTATATATGTTTTCCTGTTGTATGTTGGCTTCCATACTACATATCTTAACTGTTAAACGGTCGGGACTAGATATGCAAGTGTGATTTGATGTTCTTGCTTGTATTCTTGCATTAGGATGAATCACAGCTTAACGTAATTGAAACTCTGTCATATTTTGTATCTAACAGATCGTCTTCTAATTTCCCATCATAGTATATATGTTGTGAAACCATAACAGGCATGATAGTCTTTCTACAATAACCTGGCCTAATATTTGCAAATGTGCCATACGGCCATAAAACATGGAAATAAGATGTTGAGTGAGACAAAGAAACTTACCTGCTTAACGACCATTGGTTGATTTTAGCCTCACTGGGCGTGACCTGTGTGAAGTTAAAAATGACCGCCAACTGTTAGAGCGCTTGTGTTTCTCTTTGTGTTTCTTTCTCTCTTTGCCATGCTTTCCTTGCATTTGTGTATGTATTTATTGTATGTTTATGTCTAATTACATGTATGTTTCCTCCGAAGTGTAGTTTAATAAACATCCATTCTAAACATTCACTCTTGACTGTTTTTGTGGTAATGCTCACAAATAAGGTTACTTAAACTGTGTTCAATCTTGCTACATGCTCTGAAGTCCTGTTTAAGCAGAAAAGCATTGATTTTCCAAGACCAGGTAAATAGAGTTCCCTTTCAGGAACTCGAGCTGCGTCGAAACGCTATGGGAATGCCTCCAGCATTTATGCACTCTGACTCACATGTCAAATCATCCAATCGGGGGGCGATATGTCACAGGCGGGGTGACGTCACCACCAGGAAGCTATAAAAGCATGTGTTTGCGCAAGCCATTGGCTTTTTTCATTTAGTGAAGCGCTCTGTGTCAAATTGTTTGTCAAATTATTGTTTATCTGTCCTTTTGAACTAGGAAAGCATTTAAGTTAGCATGCCAAAGGCAAAAGGAAAGACTAGGGGTTGTGTGCAGCAGCACTTTATAGCATGTGTTCCTCCTTCCCCTCGCTATATTACGGGTGGGGATACACAGGTGTTGTCTGTTTGGGAGCGCTTCGCTCCCAGAATTCTTTCTTCAAGGGGGGAGCCTTCATAAGTGTTCCCCGCGGTGCTGGTCCCGCTTCTGCTGAGGCAGAGCAGAGCATGCATTCGTAGGGTTCACAATTGGATCTTATGGAGGGAATTGAGACGGGCTCTGCCCTATCTCATTCCTCACCCACTAGGTCCTCTGCTCTCTCTCTGGGTTCGGAAGCCTGCTCCGCGGTTAGGGCTCCTCCCTCCACCTCTCGTCCACAGATGAAGTGGATGTGGAGAGCGTTGAGGAGCTCCCTGTGTCCCCAGGACAGCGCCACATAAGCAGCGGACAGCGCCACATAAGAGCTTATTAGATGAGTGTTTTTTGCGTGGTCAGTCTGCTCCTCCATGCAGGAGCCTTCCTTTCTTCCCAGATCTGCACACTGCCTCTAATATATGGCAATGTGGTGGGACTGAACAAGTGTGGCTATAAGACAATGCCCCAGGATAAGCAGGCACTGGCAGGCTACCTGTCCCCTGGTGAGGCATCGTCATTGAAGGCTCCATCCCTGTCCTCTAAAGCTTTACATACCACATCTGAGCTTATGCTTGTCTGCACACTTTGGGTGTGTTGCAGGCCTATCAGGCTAACATGCTCAAAGAGATTGTTGATGGTGAGGGCCTCACGTCTTAGGACGTGAGTGAGCTAAGGCGGACCGCTGACCTCTCACTGCACGCCACTAAAGAGACCCCCCATGCTATAGGGCGATCTATGGCGGCTTTGGTGGCCGCAGAGAGGCACTTATGGCTGGGAAAGATAGGGTCTTCCTGTTGGATGCCCCAACTGAGCCTTCTGGACTGTTTGGCAACGCAATTGATACTGTTGTCAACAGGTTTCAGGAGGCTCGTTAGCAAGCGAAGGCGTTTCAGCGGTTCCTCCCTCGCCGCTCTTTTTCTCTTGGGGCTGTTAGGCGGGAACAGCCCCAGCCATGTACTACCTCCTCACACCGGGAGGCTCAGAAGCAGAGCGTCGCGTCCCGGTCTCCCCCCTTAAGGGTGCGGGTGAAGCGAGGCTCAGCCTCAAAGTCTGGGATACCAAGACAGGATCTGAGGACCGTCTTGATCTCCAAGAAGGCTTTGAAAAAGCGATCTGGGGATCAGCATCTGGGGAGCAGTGGGTCTGAATGCACTGAATATATGGTTATGTATATTACACATTGTTATATTGTATATTACCCATTGTATTACTCATTGGTATATTACACATTGTTTAATGACTCCAAGATCTGTACAAATCTGCAGTTATGTAAAGTATTGTCTATATGTAAATTGTCCTTATTTGTATGTAAAGGTACTGTCTATATGTAAACTGTCTCTGCACTGTCTGGAGCACGCTCCCAAGAATTTCACTCACCTAGGCACAGGTGCTATGGTGATGTGACAATAAAAGTGATTTGATTTGAGTAGAATTGATCCTAAGTGTAGTCACAAAAGTCAAAGAAGGCCAGTCACTCACTGTAAAGCAGTTTCAGTGACTTCTTGGCCTCATGGCAGCTGCTCCCGATTCTATTCCATTTGGTCTGCTGCACATGAGACCATTACAGTGGTGGCTCAAAACCAAGTGGTTTTCCCAGAGGGGAAATCCTTCCCGTCTGATCAAGGTCACGAGGCGCTGCCTACGGGCCTTAGACATGTGAAAGAAACCTTGGCTCCTTACTCAGGGCCTGGTGCAGGGAGCTTGTTGTCGCCGTGTCACACTAGCAACAGATGCATCCCTTACCGGTTGGGGGGCGGTCATGAGTGGCGGCCCGGCCTAAGGTCTATGGAGAGATCGCCAGCTTTCTTGGCATATTAACTGTCTGGAGATGCTGGCAGTATTCCATGCTCTCAGGCATTTCCTCTCAGACGTGAGAGATCACCATGTGCTGGTCCGCACCGACAATACTGCGGTGGTCGAATATATCAACCACCAAGGAGTTCTGCGATCATGCCGCCTTTACAAATTGGCATGCCAGATCCTTGTGTGATCCCAGGGAAAACTCCTCTCTCTGAGAGCAGTTTATATCCCTGGGCATCTCAATGTAGGCCGAGGCCCATGGAATGAATGCATCACCCCGAGGCGGTGAAGCAGATATGGAGAATCTTTGGGCAAGCCCAAGTGGACCTCTTTGCCTCTCTGGAGACTGCGCAATGTCCCCTTTGGTTCTCAAGCTCATCCAGCTCCTCTAGGAATGCATGCTATGGTACAGACCTGGCTGAGGCTGCGTCTGTACGCCTTCGCCCCGATTGCTCTGCTCCCGGGAGTTCTGGAGAGAGTACACCAGGATGCAGTGTTGCTACTCCTGGTAGCCCCATTCTGGCCAACCCGACCATTGTTCTCAGATCTGGACGATCTACGTGGGAGATTCCCATCTGAAGAGACCTTCTTTCTCAGGCGGTGGGTGCCATTTTACACCCCTGCCCCGAATTGTGGAAGCTGTGGGTATGGCCCCTGAGGGGGCGCAACTAGTAGCTTCTGGTCTCTCAACTGAGGTTGTTGAGACCATTTTGCATTCCAGAGCTCCCTCTACGAGGAAACTTTATGCCCTAAAGTGGAACCTGTTCACTTCATGGTGCAGAGAACATCAGCTGGACCCAGTCATCTGCACCATTAATGCAGTTCTGGAGTTTCTGCAGGCCTGATTCTCTGCAGGTTTAACCCATTCCACTCTGAAGGTCTATGTGGCATCTATTTCTGCTTACCATGCTTCAATTGGTGGCTTTACAGTGGGTAAACACTCTCTGGTCTGTCGTTTCCTCCGAGGTGCACTGAGGCTGAGGCCCCATGTACGATCTCGTGTCCCACCTTGGGACCTGGCTGTGGTACTAGAAGCTCTTTGTGCTCCACCTTTCGAGCCCATTGAGGAGATTTCTGGTCATTTCTTGTCTATCAAGACAGCATTTCTGTTGGCAATCACTTCTCTGAGGAGAGTGGGTGACCTTCAGGCCCTATATGTGGCCCCTTCATATTTGGACTTTGCCCCTGGGTTGGTCAAAGACTTTTTATACCCAAGACTGGGATATACTTCTAAAGTACCTTGTAATATAATACGGCCAGTTGTACTGCAGGCCTTCTGTCCTCCTCCCTTTCGGGAGCATGACCGTCTGTTTTGGTCATCATAAGCGCGGTCTCCCTGCGACCAAGCAGACACTCAGTCGCTGGATTTCGCTGGGACCAAGGCTCACTCTACTCGGTGAGTGAGTAGAGTGACGACCTCTAAGGCCTTTTATGTGGGTGTCCCAATTCAGGACATCTGCGACGCTGCGGGATGGTCCACTCCCTTGACCTTTGTAAGGCACTATGGCCTCAATATCCAAGCCACTCCCTGCTCCTCTGTTCTTATGCCCTAAAACTGTGCAATTTTACACAGGGGGGTTCATGGTCATGACGTCACCCCGCCTGTGACACATGATTCTGAGTGCATAAATGCTGGAGTCTCATTCCCTTCAGGGAACCTGGGTTACATACGTAACCTGAGACATTTCTTAGATTTGATAAAATTGCGTATATACTCGCTGTACAAATGCATAAGCTGATTGTTATCATTCCTGCTGATCAGGTACTACAAAATATGTATATTTAATGAAATTATACATATTATCCTTTGAGCTAAATCAACTATACCTGAATGAAATAGTGTTTTAAACAACACAGTTTCATTGGTTTAACCCTTAATTCACTACATAGGGAATGCGCTTCTGGCGTGCCTGAGTCTGAATACATGTTAAATCAGGCCTATTTAAAGGCAGGTCAAGGATATCTGCTTCCAGAGCCTGGTCTCTGACCAAAGAAGGATCTGCTGTGCCAGCCTGAACAGGGGGCACTGTGGTGTTGTCCAGATGGACTAAGACATGTTATATATTTATAATATATATGAGGGAAAATTTATATGTCAACGGACCTTAGATATATGTAAATATATTACATCTGTTTTGGTGGAGAAAAGGCGGAGCCTGTCTTCCGCTGCTCCTCCAACAAAACATGCTGATCCATGAGTGCAACATCTGCTCTACCTGGGCAGAAGTGAGACACAACCTGTATGCAGCTGCCCGGCTCCCATCTGAATTAAAGAGAGCGAAGCTTAAGCCTGACTAATATGCAGACAAATGGGCTTCCATTTGGGAAGTTGATGACATATTTTACAGGTGCCTTTTTTTAAAGGCTTTGTGGCGCACAATGCAACATCACATGACTTTGATCTGCCTATGAATAGGCCTGGTTTCACATGTTCAGACTTGGGCGTGCCTGAAGTGCGTTCCCCATAGCATCAAGCCAAGATGCAGCATAGAGTTCACTCCTAAGGGAACCAAAAGAAACACAAAAAAGAAGCATGACTGCAGAATTTACATGAAAATAATTAAGTGATACTACACTTAAGTATTGGTATTTATTCATACATCGGTTACAATTAAACTGTGGGGAAAATAACTTTTGTGCAGTTCTGTTCATGCAGCAATGGACCGGGACAGGGAAATAAAGACACCATCTTCCCATGTGTGCAAATTAAGAATTATAAATGCAACATCCTGGTTTCAACAAAATACACAACAATGTCACCCTATCCTCCAGATGTCATCCTCCGGATTGACATTCACCTATTCTGTTTCTGCCTGGTGGAAAAAGCTCCCAGCCCCCACCTGATCTGCTGAGAAACTTTCAAGAAACAACTTAAAACACACCTGTTTTGCAAACACTTGACTAATCCCTAATGCTCCAAAATTCTTACTAAACCTTCCTCTGTTCTTAGGACAAAATGTTTAATGCTCCGAGTCCAGGCCTCCATTGTTATAAGTGGGCATGTTGGTTTTTCTGAACCTCGAGGACTCCTGACTTCATACATCCACTATAGAACTGGTATTAGACCATATTTAATTTAGATGTAAATTTGATTAATATTGTTCAAATATGTTCTGATATATTAAGAAAATGCAAGACTAAAGAGGTGTGTTTTTAGTCTTACGTTAATCATACTCACTTATATTGTATACTGTATACTGAAAATATTTGCAGTAAATATGAAAAAGATTGATCCATGGATTTAGGGTTTAGGGTTAGATTAACCCTTACCCTAAGAAACAATATTAACCAAATTTTAAACACTTTTCAAAAACAGATTGGTTAGCCTTAATTTACTTGTAATACCTTTGGGGGCACAAATTAATGCATGATTTGCAGTGTAAGAAATTACAGTCTGCTTCTAAACAGATTTCCACCCCAAGATAAAATGTCAAGCTCAACTCCTAAAAGGCTTAATTATCATAGAGACATATTGGTCAGCTATATTTGTGTAACCCCAGAATTAACAGTAATTCAAACTAAATAAGGAAGCGGCAGAGAGAGAGAGACTTCAAGAATCAACTTGGATCAAAGGGATACGTGACTGTAATATACATCCAGGAGAACATTTGGTCAGACGACAGTATCACCCGACCATTTAGGTGATCACCTATAACAATAGCCATTCTGTGGGAACGGAAAGTAATCTCTTCTACTACAGCCCTTAATTTACTTTTAAAGGAAAACTTAATATGCATGGGGGGCTAGAAACCCGTTTACCTAGCACTATAAAATGTTCATGTTTTTATCATTCGATGTTCATTCTGACTCTGCTGAACCCTGAGTGCTTCATGTACTCTGTTACTGCAACACTTCAATAAACAACTTCGTAGAGATCTCCAGTGTCCTCATCATTATTTCTTTACAGCAGAGAATATTTGGAAAGATGGATTAATGTCAGTTGTATTGGAATCATTGGCAGCCACATTGCAAATCGTAAGTAAACAATAACGATATCTTGTGCAAGTCTGTTTTATGTTCTATGCAATTATCAGAGTCTCAATAAACCTTGCAAGGTAACTTTATTTTGTGTACAAACCTTGTATAGTGAATAATTGAATTGGTAAGTGTAATAACATCAGTGTAATCAGTGTATTAACAAAGTTTTCTTTAAGGTTTTCTGTTGAATGTTTTATTTGCTGTGTGCTTTGCATAAGTTGACATTTTGCTTCCAAAGATTTATCTTATACTTTATCTTATAATATTGTTTTTATGTCTAGGTTAGCACCACAACAAAGCATTTCAAACTGAGCTTTAAAATGAGAGTGGTAAATAATATTTATATATATTATATATATAATATATGACCACTTTTATCTGAAAAACATAACTAACATTACAGGTGGACATCAGTGAACATATAAAAACAAACCACTCCTGACATGCAAATCGTCTTAGGTTACGTATGTAACCCTGGTTCCCTAAAGGAATAAGATGCTGTGTAAAAACGCTATGGGAACGCCTCCAGCGTAACCACGCTCTGAATCACGTGTGAAATCAGTCCAACAGGGGGGCGATACGTCACAGACGGGGTGACGTCACGACCAGGAAGCTTAAAAGCATGTGTGGTGAGTAAACCGGTAGCTTCGGAAATAAAGGAAGTGCACGCAGGGATGCCGGAAGTATGGCTCTGAGACGCAGCGTCTCATTCCCTTAGGGAACCAGGGTTACGTATGTAACCTGAGACGTTCCCTTTCAGGAACTCGAGCTGCATCGAAATGCTATAGCAATGAGAATGCCCACGCCGCCAGACTTAGAAATCCCTGCCCAGTGTGTATGAGCACAGGTAAGGCACAAGAACAGAGGAGCCAGAAGTGGCTTGCATATCTAGGCCATAGAACATAACAAAGGTTAGGGGCGTAGACCAACCCGCAGCATCGCAGATGTCCTGTATTGGGACACCTGCAGAAAAGCAGACAGCCCTCTCTTAGAGGGACCAAAACACTCAAACAATTGGTCTGTCTTTCTCCACAGGGCAGCTCTGTGGACGCACTGGACACACAGTTAAGCTTCTTCTGGATGTTCTCCCGGAAGGGAGGAAGGATGGCCTCCTTCCTCAAAAGAGTGTTTACTTCTTGCTCCATAACCAGAACCTGCACAGGCCCCACCAAGGTGGAAAGAACCCAGCCGAAAAAAGGCGGGGGAGAACCAAACTGGATTCTGTAACCCTGTTCTATTGTACACATAACCCATTGAGACAAATTTAGCGGTAGCTTCCACGCTGCCATATGGTCCCCTAAGGGAACTAGTTCCTCGAGACTGGCTTCTGGTGTATTTAGAGTGAATAGACCGGTGTCCTGTAACGGACACCTGGCAGGGAGCCTCCGATCTAATCTCTTTAGGGACCTCCATGGAGGTAGCGAGCCCCCCAGATCAGCTACGTCTCAGGGCGAAAACTGAGGGAAGCGCTCGCTTGAGACCACTGTGCCCTGAAACACCAGCGTTGGCAGGGTTGACAGGCTGGCCTCCAGAGGGCACTGAGGAGAGACGGGCACCGTATGATAAGGTGTACACCGCTGTTCCCCTTGGTCAAAGTCCTCTTAGAAAATCAAGACGGTCCTCAGATCCGGCTTTGACTTGGAGGACTTTGACCCAGAGCGTTGCATCACCCGCACCCTTAAGGGGGTAGAACGGGATGCTTTTGTGTGTCCCTGTATGAGGAGCTTGTACACAGGGCTGGGGGAGGAACTGCTGGAATGCCTCCGCTTATCTTTAGGCCTTCTGAAACCTGTCGACAACAGTGTTAACAGCATTGCCAAACAGGCCAGAAGACACTAGCAGGGCATCCAGGAGGAAGACCCTGTCCTTCTCTTTTATTTGTGACAGGGTCAACCAGAGGTGTCTCTCAGCTGCCACCAAGGCTGCCATAGTCCTGCCGATAGCACAGGCGGTTTCCTTGGTGGCGCACAGAGACAAATCAGCAGTCCTCCTAAGCTCTAGCATGTCCTCAGACGTGATGCCTTCGCCTTCAATCTCTTTTAGCAGGTCTGCCTGGTAGGCCTGCAGCACCGCCATGGTGTGCAGGCAAGCACTAGCCTGACCCACTGCTGTGTACCCTCTGCCCACCAGAGGTAGTGCGCAGCAACTTGGAGGGCAGAGCCGGAGCCTTAAAGGACGATGCCGCATCAGGAGACAGATAGCTGGCTAGTGTCTGCTCAACCTGGGGCATCACCTTGTACCCGTGCTCGTGCAGCCCCGCCACATTACCACAATAGTTAGAAGCAGGGCTAAAGATACGAGCCCAGTATGGTTTCCCATACTGGAAAAATGGTAGGCTCCGGTGTGGAGGCAAAGACTGGCTGCACAAGAAGCGTTCATCTGATTTGCTCTTTTGCAGCTCAGCCTGTTCTTCGTGGGGCCAATTAATGTTTAATTTAGCTACAGCACAAGTAACAACCTCCAACAGCTCCTTGTATTTTTGGGGACAGAGAGGACTCATCAACGCTGTCTACATCCACTTCATCAGTGGATGAGAGGTGGAGAGTCAAGCCCTCTCCCCGGGGGGAAGACCACTTCTGGCGTGTGAGGAGCGAGATAGGGACTCGCCTGTCTCAATTCCCTCCGCCAGATCCATCTGCGAACCCCACAAGTGCAGCCACCACTCTGCCTCAGTAAAAGCAGGACCAGCACCGTGAGGAACGCTAGTGAAGGCTCCCTCCTCAAAGAGAGCCTTCCAGGCGTCCGCATTGAGAGATGTTCACAATGCAGGCAGTCAGCTCCCTTGAGAGCTGACTGAGCATGCTTTGTTCCCAAACACACAACACATACACCGTGTGTATCCCCACTCGTAATGTAGCGCGGGCAGGGAGGAACACATGGTCTAAAGTGCTGTGTGCTCTCTAAACCCATTGTTTTTTTTCTAACTCTAAGGACAAACAACAATAAATAAGATGCTGGAGGCATTCCCATAGTCTAGTCTAAGATCCATACCTATGTTTCCATTACTTTTCTATCTATTTAGGATAAAGTAATGTGGTTTGGGTTTACAGTTTTGCGTATTTGCTAAGCTTTGGCTCACTTAATGTAAATGAGGAAATGTCATATTTACATTACATTTAGGAATTCAGCAGACACTTTAATACAAATCGACTTACAAGATAAGAAAAACAATGAAGTGAAACAAGTGAACAAATAAGGAGTCAATAACATCAGCTATACACAGTTACCAAGATTACAATGTTTTAATTACAGACCTATTAGGAGAGTGGTGCCTGTTGGGAGTTTTTTTCAATTTATACTCGTGCCAGGTATTTGTGGAAATGACAGATTTTTATCTGTTTCTTAAATATATTGAAGGATGCAGTGGACCGAACAGAGTTTGGAAGATCATTCCACCAGCGAGGGATAGGAAGATGAACCTGAAGATGAAATGAGGAGAGGTGTGACATGGGCTCTTTTGGGCTATTTAAAGACAAGTTGAGCTGCTGTGTTCTGAATCAGTCGTAGTGGTTTGAATACCCATGCTGGAAGACCAGCCAGCAGAGCACTGCAGTAGCTCGGCCTAGAAATGACAAGGGCCTGGAAAAGGAGCTGTATTACATTTTCAGTGAGATAAGGCCTGGTATTCCTAATGTTGTAAAAATAAGGGAGCGTAATTGAGCTACATGAGCGTGTTGTTTTGGCAATGAGGTCAGAGAATGTCAGCTGGTCATCAAAGACTATGCCAAGGTTTCTGGCTGTTTTTATTGGTGTTAAGGTTGTAGAACATAGTTGGACTGTGAAATTGTACAGAGCAGTAAGTTGAGTTGTAGATTATGTTTTATTACCCAAACCGGAATGTCTTCCAGATTGGCTGATATGTGTGCCACTACATTATGATCATGAGTGTGGAAGGAGAAGAAGATCTGGTTGTCATTGGCATAGCAGTGATATGAGAAGCCATGTGACTGAATAATAGGACCCAATGATGTAGTGTAAATGAAGAACAGAAGTGATCCGAGGATTGATCCTTGAAGCACCCCATGACCCTATGATGTGGTTTGGACAGCTCACCTCTCTATGACACCCTGGAAGATCTATCAGAGAAGTAGGAGCATTAGATGTATTGCTGACCTTGGAGGTATAGTACAAAGTATTTGCAGAGTAGACATCCTCTTTCTCTATCTCTCAGTGGGTGAGGCATCATCCCTGAATGGTTCAACCCTGCCATCTAGGCCTCTTCAGGACACTGCTTAAAGGACAAGGTTTGTGCTTCTTCTGGTCAGGTTGGTGCTGTGCTACACATCATGGTGCTTTTGCAACCATACCAGGCTTATCTGCTGAAGGATGTAGACCTGGAGAAGGGGCTTTCCCCTGATGCAGTGCCACTAAATAACCATAGGACAATACAAAGGACAATATTATATTATATTATTATATTATATTATATCACTGTACAAGTAAAACTGAATTAAATACCCAAAAGTCAGGTGAGACAGAATGAAAGATGAATAAAAAGGGCTTTTAAAAAATGCCAGCGCTTTAGTTCAACATTGCACAACGTATTACAGATCTAATTTAAATATTGTGTAGGAAACAAACATCATTTATCAACATACAGCAACCACTTGATATGGACAAATGTAAACATGCAGTGTGCCGATTGACTGATAATCCTATCAGTTTGGACAAGCCAGCACTGAAGCATTGCACACTAGCATAGCATTTATCCTGCACACATGTAATTACCAGTTGTTATCTGTACTTCCTAATAAAAAGGCTAACTTATGTCTGTCCAAGGTGATTTTCATAACTGAGGGCAGAAAAGCATTTTTAAGTTCATCACTCGTCTTTTGCAGTTACATGCTTGTTTAGTTTGACCTTTGTTTCCAAACCAATCACATTCAGTTAATACAAATCTGTCCAGGAATGTAATACAAGACCTCCATTGGTGTACTGCAACAATAGCCTATATTCTTGTTACCTCTGAGCTTGCAAAATGTGAAAAAAAGAAAATAAGTAGCACTGCCTTTATGATGTACATCCCAGGCAGAAAAATCGATTTCTAGTAAATACATCTTGTCCTATAATACTCATTTCAGAGAGAAAAACAAAGTTGCTCTATAGAGATAGGATGACCTAATAATTAGGACATATATCTTTTTTAAGTGCAACACAATGGTAAATGAAATTAGTTGTAAAGATCAGAATATCTACTCTGCAAGCTCACATGATATTGCAGTCACTGTAAGACATATATGGTAAATAGCCAACATTTGCTATTATTCTTGTTTTTACAGTGGACTTAAAGAACAATGTGTGGATTGTTCTGAGTAAACGGCTGCCATATTATGCCAAAATCACACACACATTATTGCTGGAAAAACAGTTTGAGGGTAAAATACATGTCAGTGCTTGATTTACTTAGTTTTAGTATTTAGCTATTTTGATAACTAATTGTTTTCCTGACAGATTTTTCCTGCCTACTGACAGATTTTAATTTACTTCCATTACTGTTAGTGTTACTATATATAAAAGCAATATACTGAATTTGTGATCCATTTAAAAAACAAAAAAGTTCTATGCCCCATTTACACTGTAAAGCATTATTATGAATACAACCTTAGAATGTCTTTTTCTGTTAACAAATGTAACAGTTGTTGGGCATTGACAATAATCTTTTTGTCAAGATATTAGGTTAAATGTGTGTGTATTTAAACACTTTTAAAATGTTTCTAATGGTATAACAGGTCACCTTTTTTACAATTAATCAGCAATCTGTAACGTCACACCCTGTTCCGCCACGCCAGCAGAGGGAGCCCTCACCTGAGTACTGAGTACATTTCCTGTTTTGGACTATATAAGCCATGTGTTCACAGTTGATCATTGCGAAGTATTGCCAGTCTTGTCTGCATACCGAGCGTTTATTCTGGATTACTATCTTGTGTATGATCTTGCCTGTTATTGTTTCACATGCTCTGGATATGCCTGTTTGGATTTGTTTGTGGATTTAGTGTTTGACCATTGGCTGCTCTGTTTATTGATTGTTTGCTGCCTGCCCTGACCTCTGCCTGTTTATTGTTTATGTCTCTGCCTTGTGTTTTGGATTTGTTCAATAAACCGCAAATGGATTCTACTAACCCATCTGGTTCAGCCTTGTTACAGAATACTTACAGAATACTTAATACAGACCAGAATCCAGCGGAAGTTGCACGGATCCAGGCAATGCTCACGTATCACGACGAAGTGCTAAAGCGCTACCAGGAACAGATCGCCAAGCTACAAGCAACGAGCGATCAGCTCACGCATTATGTCCGCTCTCTCCCCGTACAAATTTGATGGAACAGCCGAACTAGTACGCAGATTTATCAGGCAAGTGGACATTTATATCAATTCTCATGTTGATGCATTTCCTACGGAGGATAAGAAGTGCATGTTTATGTTATCGCTGCTAACTGGTAAAGCTAACGAGTGGGCCACTGCAGTTTGGGACGCAGACTACAAGATCCGTACGGACTACAGCCATTTTGTGAAGCAGTTAAGGGAAGTTTTTGAATATCCTGCTGGGGGCAAGGACATTTCTACCCAACTGCTACAGCTCAGACAAGGTAAAAAGTCCGCTGCTGACCACACCATTCAGTTTCGTATACTCTCCGCTCAAAGTGGATGGAATGACACCGCATTGCGGGCGGCGTTTTTTCAAAGTTTAAGTGACTATTACACCTTGGTAATTCATATCGACAATCTCATGCGTAATGCTCCAAGGAGGAATCAGGCTCCTCGATACTCACCATCACTTCCCGTTCAAGATATCCAGAATGTTTCTCAGGAGCTGATGCAGATCCTGGTCATCGCTGTTATACCTGCCCAAATAAAAACAGGAAAGCTACCACTGGGGTGAGTGAATCTATTCTTATACGTACCAGGCAATCATTCCAGTTAAGGGCCCAGGTGTCATTTGCTACCACCTCTTTTGAATCCGCAGCTTTCATCAACTCAGGAGCAGCCCTAAACATTATCCACCAAGAACTGGTTTCCAAATATAACATCCCCACTGTACCACGTTTTCCCCCTATTCAGGTCCATGCAGTTAACGAGACTCCTCTAAGTGCAGGCATTACCTCACAGACTCAACCCATAACTCTTCAAATTGGTCTGTTCCATAGAGAAACTATTTCCTTCCATGTTCTCAACACTCCCAAGTATCAGATTATCCTGGGGCATCCATGACTAACTCTCCACAATCCGGTACTCTCCTGGCGGGACAACGAATTGACATCTTGGTCAGAGTTTTGTTTTAATCACTGTTTAAATACCTTGCCATCGAAACCATGTTTAATCACCAGCATTCAGAATCATGATGCTCAGTCTAAACCTGCTATACCCAGCTGTTATTCTGCCTTCCAGGAAGTGTTTAGTAAAGAGAAGGCTGCCCAGCTGCCACCCCACAGACCCTGGGATTGCGCCATTGATCTACTGCCCAATGCCATGCCTCCCAAAAGCAAGGTGTACCCACTATCTCGAACTGAAAGCCAAGCCATGGAAGAATATGTGGAAGAGGCCCTGAGTTCAGGTTTCATCCAGCCCTCTACCTCCCCAAAAGAAGGACGGAGGTTTGAGACCATGCATAGACTACAGGGGCTTGAATAATGTGACTGTTAAATTCCGTTATCCTCTTCGCCTGGTACCGTCAGCCCTAGAGCTCTTACGAGAGGCCAAAATTTACACCAAGGTAGACCTGAGGAGTGCTTATAACCTGATTAGAATCAAGGCAGGTGATGAGTGGAAAACCGCTTTCCTAACATCTAGCGGCCACTATGAATATCTAGTTCATGCCCTTTGGTTTGGCCAACACTCCAGCAGTTTTCCAGTCTTTTATCAATGAAATTTTCAAAGACCTGTTAAACCAATATGTAGTCGCCTATATCGATGATATCTTTATTTACTCGAAGTCTGAGAAAGAACACATTGAACATGTTAAAACCGTTTTATCCCGTTTGCTCCAACACAGTTATACGTCAAGGCAGAGAAATGTGAGTTCCACGTGAAACAAACAACCTTTCTGGGATACAACATTAGTCACCAGGGTGTAGAGATGGACAACAGTAAGGTTCGAGCAGTAACTGAGTGGCCTCAACCTAGGACTGTCAAGGACTTACAACGGTTCTTGGGTTTTGCAAATTTTTATCGTCGATTTATTCGTAACTATAGTCTGATCACTGCCCCCCTAACCTCACTGTTAAAGGGGAAACCCAAGAAGATATCCTGGAACTCCGAAGCTGAGCAGGCGTTTACCAACCTTAAACAAAGCTTTACCACAGCCCCCTTGTTAAAACATCCAGACCCTAACCTCCCTTTTATTGTAGAGGTTGACGACTTAAACTGTGGGATAGGCGCCGTCCTATCCCAACGCCATGGTACCCCAGCTAAATTATATCCCTGTGCTTATTTTTCCAGGGAAACTTACTTAGGCGGAGAGAAACTATGATGTGGGCAACAAAGAACTCTTGGCCATCAAGGAAGCCATCTCAGAATGGAGACATTGGCTGGAAGGAGCAGTCCATCCGTTTCAAGTCATCACAGACCACAAAAATTTAGAATATATCAAAGGGGCCAAGAGACTAAATCCCAGGCAAGCGAGGTGGGCTCTGTTTTTTTACCAGGTTTCAATTCACTGTTACTTATTGTCCTGGCAGCAAGAACAGCAAGGCTGATGCTCTCTCAAGACGTCATGATGTCTCCTATGAGACGCCTATGAAAGGTCTCCCTACAGCCATGGAAACTGCCCAGGCCCTGTTCCACCAAGTCTTCAGGAATTATGGCATACCGGAGGACATTGTGTCAGACTGAGGGACTCAGTTTACATCTCAAGTTTGGAAGGCATTCTGCAAACAACTGGACATCAACGTCAGTCTCACGTCTGGTTACCACCCTCAATCTAACGGTCAAGTGGAGAGACTCAACCAGGAAATAGGACGTTACCTGCGAAGCTATTGTAGCCGTGAGCAGCATCGGTGGGTGGAGTTTTTGCCATGGACTGAGTACGCTCAGAACTCTTTGACCCACTCTTCCACCGGTCTAACCCCCTTCCAGTGTGTCCTGGGTTATCAGCCTCCTATGTTCCCGTGGTCAGTAGAACCATCTTCAGTTCCTGCCGTAGATGATTGGATCAAGCAAATTGCTAGATTCCCGACGGAGAGGGGGCCAGCTCCAATACTTGGTGGACTGGGAAGGATACGGTCCAGAGGAGAGATCCTGGGTAGCCGCCCACGACATTCTGGATCCCACGCTCATAGAGGAGTTCCACAGAGCCAGACCGACCGACCTGCGCCTCGACCACGGGGACGGCCTCGAAGAGCTCCAGGAGTCGCTCCTAGAGGGGGAGGTTCTGTAACGTCACGCCCTGTTCTGCCACGACAGCAGAGGGAGCATTCACCTGAGTACTGATCACTAGCTCCCTCTGCTTCCTGCTTCCTGTTTACTCATTTCCTGTTTTGGACTATATAAGCCATGTGCTCACAGTTGATCATTGCGAAGTATTGCCAGTCTTGTCTGCATACCGAGCGTTTATTCTGGATTACTATCTTGTGTATGATCTTGCCTGTTATCGTTTCACGTGCTCTGGATTTGCCTGTTTGGATTTGTTTGCTGATTTAGTGTTTGACCATTGCCTGCTCTGTTCATTGATTGTTTGCTGCCTGCCCTGACCTTTGCCTGTTTATTGTTTATGTCTCTGCCTTGTGTTTTGGATTTGTTCAATAAACCGCAAATGGATTCTACTAACCCATCTGGTTCAGCCTCGTTACACAATCTGATTGCAGAAATTTATTTAAATGATTCTGCTGTGTGAAAAAAAATGCATTTTTGAACAAAAATCAATGTTATAACTAAAAGTTTCATGTTATAACTAAAAGTTGTATAAAGGCATGTATAAATAAAAGTTTACTGTTGTCTGATAATAAAGTCTTTGTGAAGGAGCTATTTGTCCAGCTTGTGTTGTGCAATCACATTGTGCAATCACACCTACTGATCACACAGTTTTTACTGTGTGAAAGTCTCAAATCAAGAGAATTAAATCCTATCCTAAGGTATGGCTATTGTGTTCATCAGCTTAGGGTTTTAGCATAATAGGATTGTTGCTTAACAAATACTGCTATTGGTTGTAACAGGGCCAAAGTTAGCCAGAGCTTAAATTTTGTTGGGGGATAATATATAAAACTCCTGAACTCAAGAGCGCTCTGCTTACAAACTCTGCTTACAAACTCACAAGCACTCAGAGAGTTTAACTGCACAGGGAGCAATCATGGTTAGCCGGTGAGTGAAGCATTTTTCACCCTTCTTTATAGATCAGACAGATAAAGGAGATGGAGAGTTTTGTTTTTGTATTTAAACAGCTTTCTTCTTTTAAAATGCTTCTTGTGAATAAGTTCCTTACTATTGCCTGAAGTACCTTTATTTGTATTAAAAGTGAAACGACAATTTTTTAACAGGTTTGAACACCCTGCTGGAGGCTATAAAAAGATTTTTGAGACTGTGGAGGAGATGAATGAACCGCTGCCTGCAACAGTCACTGGTATGTTTATTCTGGTTATGTCATTGGTATGGACAGTGGACAGGAAATGCTTTGGGCCTGTGCTTGCATTATCATCTAGGCTGTAACCTGTGGGCTTTAATGTTCAGTTTGTCACATACCTTTGAAAGACAAATGAAACAGTAATGCATTTTTTAGGTCGGATCCCCTCATTTATAAGAGGGAGTCTTCTCCGTCTGGGTCCTGGTTTATTTGAGGTTGAGTCTGAACCTTTCTACCATCTCTTTGATGGTCAGGCCCTCATGCACAAGTTTGATTTCAGCAATGGACAGGTCACATATGTCCGCAAGTATGTCAAATAATGTTTTTAGCACCAGTACCCTTTACATCCAATATGTAAAACAGCTATGAAATCTAATGTCTGTATTTTGTTATTACAGGTTTATCAAAACGGATGCTTATGTGCGTGCTATGACAGAAAAGCGTGTGGTGATTACTGAGTTTGGAACCTGTGCCTACCCCGATCCCTGCAAGAACATCTTCTCCAGGTCTGACTAAATTTAGAAAAATTACAGAGAATTGTAATTTGACCATGCTTACTAAATATGTATACATATACAATACAGTATTGCTGCATCAGTGTTTGTGATATTTTGTTGATTTTGACAGGTTTTTCTCATACTTCAAGGGTGTTGAAGTTACAGACAACTGTCTGGTGAACGTTTACCCTATTGGAGAGGATTTTTATGCAGTCACAGAAACTAATTATATCACCAAAGTAAATGTGGAAACTTTGGAAACCTTAAAAAAGGTATTACAAATATTAATTGTGCATTTAAGATGATTGCATTTTGTAATCCTCTAATATAGTTCCTATAATTGTTGTTGAAGCATATTAGAAAATATGCTTAGAAATGTTTGTATACCACCAAAAGGTTGACATGTGTGACTATGTCAGCATAAATGGAATAACAGCTCACCCCCATATTGAAAGAGATGGTACAGTGTACAACATTGGGAATTGCATGGGGAAGGGCGCCTCACTGGCCTACAATATTGTAAGAATCCCACCAACCCAGAAAGGTAAGTGATATAGTCCTGTTTAAAGTTCTAATATATTTACAACTATCCATTAATTTAGTATTTAAATAATCTTTCAGACAAATCTGACCCTATTGAGAAATCCAAGGTGGTTGTGCAGTTCCCAAGTGCTGAAAGGTTTAAACCCTCTTATGTGCACAGGTAAGCAAATCAAAGCACATAAATTCAATAAATAATTTGTTTTCTTTAGTAGTCACTTCTTTAGTGAATACATTTTCTGACATTTTTATCAAAATAAATAATTAATTGGTAAATCATTATTAGTGCAAAACACAAATAGGTAGCCCACTTTTTGTACAATTAGTACAATTTTGTACAATCAACAGTAGTGGACAAAGTACTCAGAAAAAAGTTTACTTAAAAATTACTTAAATATTACTCAAGTTAAAGTGTTTTTTCTTTTTATTTCTGCCAAAGAGATTGATAAGGCTTTATAGGGGAAGGGTTTAAAATGTGGTTAAAATAGATGTTTCAAATAGATGTTTCAAGTAATTGGTTTTACTACATTTAATGAATAAATAAAGAGTTTCATTGTCTAATATTTGAAGGTCAGAGAAATTTGGCTGGGTGGCAGGGTCAAATTTTGAATTTGTCGGAAACCAAAGGGGCTTTTCACCCAACACCTGGATTATTTTCAATGCTTTTAACCCCAGGAAGAGTAACAGTGCACACTTGTAATTTAGAAACAACAGCATTTTACCCTAGTTATGAAATTCTGCTATGGTTACCATTGTTTTTGCTGGACTAACCTCACATTTCAGTACCAAACATGTGCAGAAATAAATGAATTGGGGTTTCCAGTTAAGTGCTTAGCAACAGTAAGAAACTGAACAGCATGCACCTCATATCTCCAAATGTGCGCAGTCTTAGAAACCCTGCATACTACGTAAAACATTAGTTTATGAAAACCCATATATATAAGCAGTGGAAAATTTAAAACAGAATAAAAGAGGATTTTGTTTTCCCTGAGATAACACATTCAGATATGAAAAGCCCTAAAGAAAATGTTACATTTAGTGTCCAGAGTTCCTGCTGTATCAGGAGGCAAATGACCAGAATAGACAAAAGTTAGGGATATTAAAGGGCCTCCTTGGGGCAATAGCACACACATTGTGAAATTTGAAATGGCCCAGCAGGGACAGCAAACCACACTTGCTACAATGAGATGCTCTGAGCACACTGGAGCCATCCTGTCTATTTTATCTTTGGGAAGAGAAGCTTGAAATTTAGAGTCAATGATGATTCCAAAGAATTCTAGAAAAGTGGCAGGGCCCAATGTTTTCTCTGCTGACACAGACTCCTAGCTAAAAATAAGACTTTCTGAATGGTGTATATATAATTAAAAAAATATCCTTGAGAAATGGTAAAAAAAATCATTGAGAGGATAAACAAGTTAAGAGACTGCATACAGTACATGTTTTTCAAGATCCAACAGAGCATTTCTGGCAGTACAGACAGTGAACACGTGCAAAGCAAACTGCACCGAAAAAACAGTACAAAACACTACAGAACAGACAGTACACTACAAAAACACTTCACTACACTACAGAACAGTACACTACAAAACCACTACAATACGGTGGAGCACAGAGAGTAACAATGATCAATATACCAATACACGTTTACAATACTTGGTTGTAAGCATTTTACTGTTAGCAGCAGTGTTGGCAGCAAATTTGTGTTAAGTTTAAAATCACAATGCATTGCATTACAGAGATGTGTGCAAAACATACCGAATGAATGTAAAAAGTTGAGTCCTGAGTGAGTGTGTGATTGTTGTGCATTGTATGTGTCAGTTCAGTTTATTGGAGTTCAGGGGTCTGATGGCTTAAGGGAAGAAACTGTTACACAGTCTGGTTGTGAGGGCCTGAATGCTCTGGCAACTTTCTCCAGGCAGCAGAACGGTAAAGAGTGTGTGTGAGGGGTGTGTGGGGTCATCCACAATGCTGTTTATTTGCAAATGCAGTGCGTGTTGATGTTCACAACAGAGGGAAGACTCTGATGATTTTGTCAGCAGTCTAAGATGGTGCAATTCCTGAACCTGATAGTGATGCAGCTGCTCAGGATGCTCTTGATGGCCCCTCTGTAGAATGTGGTCAGAATGGGGAGTGTAAAGTGTGCTTTACTCAGCTTTCATAGGAAATAGACGCGCTGCTTTCTTTGTGATGAAGTTGGGGCACTTCAGTTGCTACCTGAGGTGGAATCGAACCAGCAACCTACTGATTACAAGCCCGACTCCTTAACCAGTAGACCACAACTTCCCCAATGTCCAAGGGTGGTGGAGGTTCTTGCACTTCCGTGTTGGGGCCAGCATCCAGGTGGACCGGTTTCAGCAGTCGCAGCTTGAGATCTCGTGTGGAGAGCCAGACCCGTTGTCCTGGTTGGTAGGAAGGATGTGGGTATTGTCTTCGGTTGGCTTATATCTCCTGATTCCTGATAGCCCTTTGCAGGTGGACATGAGTGCTGTCCCACACCCTCTCGCTATGTCTAATCCAGTCATCAACTGCAGGAACTGTAGAACAGAGGAACAGAGGGGGTTGATATCATAGAACACACTGGAAGGGGGTTAAACCTGTGGACGAGTGAGTTAAAGAGTTCTGTGCATATTCAGTCCATGGGAGAAACTCACCCACCGGTTCTGCTCACGGCTACAGTAGCTCCTTAGATATCTTCCAATCTCCTGGTTCAATCTCTCCACCTGTCCGTTAGACTGTCGGTGATATCCAGACATTAAACTGACATTTATATCAAGTTGTTTGCAGACCTGTAACGTGAACTGAGGTCCCCCTATCAGAGACGATGTCTTCAGGTAATCCATAGTTTCTGAAAACATGATGGAACAAGGCATGAGCAGTTTCCATTGCTGTAGGTAAACCTTTCAGGGAAACCAGATGACAGGACTTGGAGAAACGATCAATGATGACCAGTATGGTATATCCATCAGAAGGAGGCAGGTCTGTAACAAAGTCTATGGAGAGATGAGACCAGGGACGTTGAGGTATGGGTAATGGTTTTAGCAGGCCAGAAGGCAAGTCTTTGGGGGTCTTAGATTTTGCACGCACTTGGCATGACTCAACATAATGATAAATATCATGGGACATGGAAGGCCACCAAAAGGAGTTTTGTACCAGGTATATGGTGCGTG